>APFE030338613.1:82164-108267 GCA_000404065.3 Pinus taeda
GAGAGAGTTGTAGCTCTCTACAGGTTGCAGCCTGCGTACTGGTAAAGGACTGCACCAGTACAAGACCATTGTAAAAGGAGTTTCTAATTTGAAAAGAAGATAGAGACATATTGCAGCAGGTGGTTTTCACCCACATTGGGTTTCCACCTTATATCTGGTGTTCTTTGATGTGACTGTCTGTTTTTCTTGTTCATGCTCATTGTTTTATGGTACTGATATCCAAAAATAATTCAAAGTTATAAATAAGGAAGAATTGTTAAAAGGACTAGATAATATTGATTCACCCCCCCTCTCAGTATTATTTTCAACAATATCAGTTGCAGCCTTGGACAGAGGAATTCATCCAAATTTCACAGAATATTCATTAAAAGCTGAAAACCATACAACAGACCCAAAGGACTACGCAACTCATAGTGGAGGTGCCAACCACAAAGAAAATGGTCTAGGATGTACAACAAGCAGCAGAACAGAGTACTGCAGAGCTTCAAATATTGACCAAGGAATTAAGAAAACTCCGTCGGAAAGTGGAACAACCAGCTGAGAGACTCGAGGGGAAGTCACGATCTTTGTGTTGGGGGCCTATTGGGATGGGATCCCCAAGGTTAGAATTGAATTAATCTAGTCTTTTTTTGTAAAGAATGTAAAATATCCACAAAATATGGATGTGAAGTGTGTAGCTAGTCAAGAGTCATAGGGGCATTAGCCCCTTGTTTGGGTAAGTGATAAGCAGTTTTGAAGAATCACCCATGAGCTGAGGGCCATGGTATTGTATTAGAAAATCTATAAATAGTTGAGTCATAATGAGTCTTAGAGATAAATTTTGACAAATAAGAAGAGAGAGATGAATGAATGAATGATGTTGTAAGGGTTTTGATAGACAGGGAGGTATGTTCCTATCAATAAGAGAAGGAAAGGCTCTGCAGCTGAGTGCACAGAGGCCTATAAGAGTCCATAGGTAAGTGCACAGACCCCTGCAACTAAGTGTGCAAGGTAGTTGAAGTCTGTACTTGAAATATTCTAGTTAATAAAGGTGTATTTTGGGATTGGAAATACTTGCATCTATATGTTCGATTGTTATGTCAGTTTCAATGTTGTTTCTGTAATTCATTGTGTTTTCTCTGTGTGAATCGGGTTAATTGAACATGTTTATGCTTCAAAATGTGTTTGAATGATATTCACAAAGATCTAAATCTACTTTGGATTATTTTCAAATAAATATAATAGGTCCACGCGATGGAAGACCTAGATCTCAAAAGCCCTAGAAGACTTGTTTAGTTGCACAAATATAGCAGGTATATCATGTTAGGGATTGATTAACGCACTTGATTGGTCCCATGAAGAATTGAAGGTATTTAGGGCTGAATCAACAGTCTCAACTCTATTGAAAGGTTGGTTTTGTGCATAATCAAATCTAAGGCACTGGAAGACATCACACTAGTCTATGGATGCTGAAACTTGGCTCTTGCATCCCTCAATACTGCTTCAAGTGAAACTACGGCCTGCGCTACACACGTTGCTACTGGAAGGGCCAGCATTGTAGGGTTTTTTTGGTTGGCACAACTAACTCCAAACCTGGGTCAAGACCCCTTAAGCCAACATGGCGCAAAGATCCCCTACATACAGCTTCAACCAACTTCCATTCACTCTTCTAGGGAATGGTTCCCCATTCAGTTTCATGACCTGAATTGTGCCATCATCCATGATCTCCTTAACAACATATGGCCCTAACCAGTGCATTTGATATTTCCTCAGAAACTTTGTGAACTTGCTTTCATATAGCAACACCAATTCATCCACTGTGAAAGTGCACATCTTAATATGCCTACCATTCCAGGATTTTTCTCTTTCTTTTTGCACTTGCTCATGAAATATTGCAATAAAGCGATCTTCTTCTAGCTCTAGTAACTATGTGAGCCATTCCTCCAAGGTCTCGCGATTCACCATATCTTTCAAAGTTGCAATATGCAGGCTTGGCACAATATCCTCCATAGGAATTACCAACTCAATCCCATAGCCCAACCTAAACGAAGTTTGGCCTATCAACTTCTTGCAGGTCATTCGATATGCCCATAGAATTGTTGGTACATTCATGTCACAGTCATACCCCTGCGCATTGCAAATATTTGTCAACGTGTTCTCCAAAATCTTATTGAATGCTTCCATAGTACCATTGGCTTGAGGATGATAGGACATAGTCTCTTGATGGTCTACCTAGAATTCTTCAAACATTGCACTGATTGTTTCATTTAGAAAATATGTACCCCTATCACTAATCAACACCTTAGGGCACCCAAACTCTGTCAATACATACTTGAACAAGAAATTAGTGGTAGTGGCAGCAGAACAATCCTTCACTGGATTTGCTTCTACCCATCTCTTTAAGTACTTTGTTTCAGTATAATATACACATGCTCATCTTCTTTCCTAGTGGTTGTATTGGCCCTATAAAATAAATAGCACACTTATCAAATACATGCAATGACACCTGAGGGTTTAGGGGAAATTCATCTCTTCGCGAAGGTTTTCCCATCCTTTGGCAAGCATCACATGCCTTGTAGTACGCCTTAGAATTCTTATGTAATGTTGGCCAACATAAACCTGTGTGCAAAATCTTCTGTGCAGTTGCTTTTCCTACAGTGTCCTCTCGCCGCTCCTCCATGTGCTTCGGTGAGAATACTAGTGAACTCAAACTCTAGAACATATCTTTGTAGTATTTCATCTATTCCCATCTTATAAATGTGACCCTAAATCACCAAAAATCCCACAGAGTGGGCCACTAATTCCTTCTTTTTCTGAGTGGAATACCCTTCCAGAGCTGTACCCATGGTTAAAAACTGAATGATATCAGCAAAATGGTCATCGCAACGTGCATAGCACAGAGTTTCTCATCCAGAAATCCTTCCTCAAAACTATTTGGTTCTTGGTATGTTTCAATCCTTGATAGGTGGTATGGTCCTACATTTAGCCTTCTAGGCTTCATAATTACTTCAAAGTCATACTCATGAAACAACAATAACCATTGACAAATTCCCTCCCCCCCCCCCACCCCCATCATAGGCTTATTGACCAGGTACTTCAGCATGGAATATTCTATATACATTTTAAAATGGACGACCAACAAATAATTTCGATATGTTTGTAGCGTGTAGACCATTGTCATCTCTTTGTGCTATGTAGTGGAATAATTCTTCTCAGCCTCTGATAACTTTCTACTCGTGAAAGCTATTGAATGATCAATTTATCCTTCTCCTACCCAAATCAATACCGCACCAAGCTCAATGCAAGAGGCATCCACATGCACATGGAATTATTTCTTCCAATCCCGGAACATGATGATTGGTGAAATCACCATATTCTCGTTCAATACATCCATACTATGCTAACATTCTTCATCCCAACAAAATGATGTTTCTTTCTTCAACAACTTTTCCATAGGTTTGGTTATCTAAGCATAAGCCTTGATTAACATTCTATAATACCAAATGTGCCCCAATATCACATGTAGCTGCTTTACATTTATGGGAGCTTCCAAATTCATAATTGCAGCGATATTCGTATGATACACCATCAATCCATGCTTACATACTACATGACCAAGAAATATTCCAAAGGGGACACAAAATACACACTTCTTCAAGTTCAGTGCGATCTAATATCTGTGACATGTATGTAGCATAAGGCGCAGACTTTCAACATGGCCCTTTACCAACTCGAAGACAATCCAATCATAAAATATACTTCTAGGAATTTATGAATAAACTTTTTGAACCCTGCAATTACTACCCAATAGAATATTGTAGGTGCATTCTTCAGTGCGAATGGCATTACTGTATATTGAAAGCAACCCCACTCTATCATGAAGGTTTTATTTCCTTGATCTTCCAAAGAAATATTAATCTGATGGTATCCTAAGAACCCATCAGTGAATGAATAAGCCTCCTATCCTCCAACATTTTCTAACACTTCATCTGTAAATGGTGTTGGAAACAGATCGTGCATGCATACATAATTCAACTTTCTTAGTTCTACGCATATCCTAATTTCTCCTTTTTGTGTCTTTTCTTGAATAGCCATTGGGCTCACCCAATCATATTCCTCTATTGGCTCAATAATTCAAGCATCTAGCATCTTAACAAGTTCTTAGTGGCACCTTTTATTTATACTTCGAATTGAGTCGATAAGGTCTCTATTTGATGGGATTCGTGTCAGGTTACAAAGTGATTTTCATTATGCCCAAATATCCTATGATCCCCTTCAAATCCAAGAAATTTGTTTGGAATAGATCTCTTGATTTCCCGTCACATTTCGGCCACCTTATCGACTATATCCTCATCCCAATAGTCTCCTATCTTCGTGAACTTACCCTCTGCTTCAGATCCAATATTTATTTGTTTAGTTTTCAAAGGCTCTGATATATCTGGGTTCTCAATTGTCGATCCTTTGACTTCGTGTTGTCCTTCTACCTTTGGAATGTTAATATTTTGCAGGTATTCTTCTTCCTCCTCAACAATCACATTGTAACATTCCAGTGCATGGCACAGCTGTGTACCCCAATATGGCTAAGTCCATTCTATCGGTTCCTTAGGCGTTCTAAATGTAGCTACTTTTGTCTCTTGGAGTAGTTCATCAATGCATTCAAACTCATACTCAAAGCTAAAATTCAATAATAAACTCTCTCTTAAGATGTCACATTCAACTATGCCATGGTGAAGCTATGTTTCTAAATACCAGTTCATTTGGATTGTATCTAAGGTATGATAGAAAACGTTCACCCATTCTAGTTGTGGCTCCGTTCCCCGGGCCTTATTCCACTCCATGAAATGATCCTGAGGATCATCCTTTCCAATGTACTTCTCATTCATCCTGGTATAAGCATATCCAAACCTCAATTTCATCATCCTTCTATAGTCCTTCCAACCCACAAAACTCTCCTTGTGTGTACCCAACCAATGGGTAGGTGTAGCACGCAGTGCCAATTGAAGTGCTTGGAAGTGATCTTCTTCAGGTATATCCCTTTCAAATTCATTCAGAAATAGATCAACATCAGCCAAACTATCATAATGTAGAAGCTTCCTTACCTCAGTTGAGACACACCATAGTTATTTGGTCATTATATTGTAACGCAATGTAGATACTTCATGCAACTAATTCTGCTAATGCTTGAGCTCTTCATCCAAGTCTGTGGTGCAGGAACTATCCCTATCCCATGCAATTCATCCATCAGCTGTAGGATTGATCCAATATTCATTTTGTGTTGGGATCTTGTATGTTTGATCCAAATCATCGTCATCCTCCACAAAATTGAGAGCAAGATTAGTATAGCGCGCTCCCTCAGCAAGGTCTAGTGGCACTACAGCCCCAAGCGCCTTCCTTTCAAAAATCATTTTCTGCTTCTTCAAGTTGATTACTATGTCCATATCAAAAGCCCAGTTGATTCCCAGTAACATAGGGTATGGGTTACTTTCATCCACTATTTCAATGAGCTCAAAGTCATCCCACACGCTTGCAACCTAGATGTCTATCATTACACCATACAAGCACCCCATCAAAATAATATTTTGTTGACTAGCCATGCACAACTGACTGGGAGACCACTACAATGCAAATATCCCCATTTTTTCCCACGTCTGCTTCGGTAGTACATTCGCATCAGAACCCAAATCCAAGATAACTTGGTCCATTTCATATTCACCTATCTGCATAGTCAGCCTCATCTCTAGTCTTGTCCTCTTCATTAGGGTAATTTTGAGGTCTAAAATGGGCCTCCTAAGAAAAACGTACAACCAAAATAAACTTTATAAGAACCAATAGGATTCAAGATGATGATGTCAACCATGGGGATGATTCACCATTTTTGGAGTAAAAAAGGTAAAAAGACTAAAAAATAATAAAATAATAAAACTACTTTTTCAACTCTTATTTTCAACATATCTCTATAAGGTTTTACTCAAATTTTGAGTGGGAGTACTCCTTGGATGCAAAATTTAATTATGCATCCAAGGAATACCCATATTGCATACTTTCAATGGACCTACTACATGAAAAATCAGAAATACATGGAAAATGTTATTGCAATCATGTTTTTTCATGTATTTCTCATTTTTCATGTAGTAGGGTCCATCAAAATTATGCAACATGTGTAGTCCTTGGATGAGGAATCAAATTCTGCATCTAACGAGTGTTTCTCCTTGAAATTTTAGTAAAACCATAGGGAGATAAGTTGAAAAAAAAGTTTTTCTTTTTTTCCCTCTAAAATTTGATGATGTAATTAAATATTATTTTATTATTTCCACTATTATTTTATAATTTCCTTAGGAGGCCCATTTTAGACCTCAAAAGTCCCCTAATGCTTAGTTTATTGAGTTTCCTTACAGTGCGTTGTTCCAAAGGAATTGCAATCTTATTTGCACACTTATTTACTAGTTTTCGGATTCCTTCTACTACTTTCTTATCATGTAGCAACTTCATACATGTCTTTAGGAAAGTAGCTAACACCGAAGGATCTACTTCCAATGTCATACTAGTTTCTGGTAATTTCTCATGGCTTCCTAAAGTGGAGGATCATCAAAGTTCTTCTTTGCTTCGATGAGAGTTTCTTTAGCTTGGTTGATCTCAAATCCGACTTCCTTTTCAGCAGCTATGCACACCCACCCCTCGGTCTCTGGATTTTTTCCCTTATCTTAGATAGTACCCATACCACTGCGCACTACTATATTAACATTATGATCTTCTTCGTGTGGTTCTGCCCTCATCATCTAAATATTCTATGTAGGTTGCTAGGGTTGTGTCTTCTTTTCTGTCATCTTTTCTATAAGGATCACACACTCTTCTATCACATGGTCGAACTCTCTATATTATTGACATGAAGGATGCATGGGGTTTTGACAGTCATGTGCAAAATGTCTAGCTTTGCCCTAGTTATAAGAGATCACTTGTCCACGACCTCTACCATCCCCTTCTCCTCTTCCTCCTCTAGGGCCTTGGAATCCCCCACGTGCTCCACTTGCACCCTAATCTTGAGGCCGATTTCATGCCTGCATGCAGTAGGTAGGAGTTCTATGCATCATCAATTCATAGCTTTAGCAATAACGCTCATCATGACATACAGACTTGTAGAAATTGTAAAAAAAATATTGATGGGTCTATACAAAATTTTGTAGTAAATGGAAATTATCAGTTGCATGTTGTCCTATAACCTGAAAAATAGCACATCATGGCATAGCTCCCACGCTATACCTAGTGGTATTTTCTAGCTTCATGGGGACAAGCCCCCCACAATAAGATAATTCTAATAAACTAGGCAATGATCCTTCTCTTTCTCATGGCCCTTGCATTTCAAGCACCAAACCTCAGCGTGCACCTCACACTGGCCTTCCTTTCCTTTATTTAGGCTCTGCAACTCCAAGTGCAGGCTTTCCAGTTATGGTTGAATCTATTTCACTCCAATGTTTATATCCTGTATTGGTGAGGCTTCCGACCTCATCGTTATTTCTAAGGCTTCTTCTTGCGTTGCTATCTTTTGTTGTGATAGCGGAAATCTTAAATGTGGTAAGAGCGATGCAATATACCAGTCTTGATGTTGTGAATTTGAGATCACCATATTGGCCTACCTGATCAGGCATTTCAATCTCTAATTAAAATCCCAGGATGACTCATATATCTTCTTTCGAATTTATTTGAACTCAATTATCGACTGCACCTCTCACTTAGGCTTTCTAAATTCTTTATTTAGTGCTCATTGAGTTTCTACCATCAATGCATTGGGGTGATCTACATAGTACTTGATATACTAGGTTAAAGCTCGATCTTGTAAGGTCGTGATGAGTTGTGCTTTCTTGATGTTATTGTCTGTAATCTTTTGTGTCGTCCACACAGCTCCTGCAACAAACTAGAACTATTCGGGGTCTTCACTCCCTACCCCTTTAAAAACTTGCAGTTCATCACGTTTGCCATGTTCAATGGTGGAAGTGGAGGCGGAGGTGGAGGTGAAGGTGTGGGTGTATGAGGAAAAGGTGGAGTGGATGAAAGAGGTATCCTCTAGATACCCTAGCTAATCAATTGTACTGTACTTTGCGGTGTAGCCAACACCATACCTTCATCATCGCTAGAAGGGGATTTGATCAACGGACTATACTCTGAGGTCATTCATTTGTTTCTTCTAAATAATTTACCATTTCATGTAGATCCAACATCAAGGTAATTGCATAACCCACTTTTCACATAACAACATTTTATCCCACATTTTCAATGACTTCAAATACTTACCTCACGGTCCCTTGAAGAGCCTACATTCTGCTTTGCTATAGCTGATAGTTCTATCGATCGTGAACTCAGTCACAAATCTTCCAATTGTGAAATCAATCTAGTGATCCATGGCCCGCAAGATGTTTCTATTAGATGCTTCCAGACATTGCACCAATTACAGAATCCACAATATAGGGCTGTCGAGCCTCCACGTCCCCTAACTATCTGCCAATCTAGACAACCACTTGTGTAGTTCATCAGGGGAGAAATATAAGAACACTTTGATTTCATCTATTTACAAATATATCTGCAACCACTTCCCTTGGAAAATTTAGGGCTCCTGCTCTCTTGAGCCATAAATGTGTACACTTTCCGGTCAATCCACTTCTCGATCTCTTTCTTCATAGGATACCACTTATTCGACATCACACATCTCTTAGATAGATCCTGGTCTCGATGATAGAACCATTTGTTGGCTTAAGGGTGCTTGACCTAGGTACAGAGTTATTCATGCCAACCAACAGAAACCTAGCTGATGGCCCTTTCGGAAAAAAATTGCGTAGCACAAGAGGCAGTCTCACTCAAAGCAGTATTGGGGGATGCTAGAACCAAGTTTTTGCATCCAAAGACTATTTGATGTGTATTCTGAAGCCCTTATAGCTTGTATTTTCCCTTGTGTAGATCTATGTCCACTACTGCATTTCTATCTAATTGACCTCCAAGTCTTTGTGAAGGTATAAGATCATGTTTATTAGACATAAAAGAGGTAGATTCACAACTTGTGCTCAATAAATAACAACCCTAGATCTGCCTTCATGCATATCTACCTATTTCAAGTAGTTATAATAACAAATCTAGCTAATATCTTCACCAAAACAATTCATTACATTCTTCATGCATAGGCATTATAGATCCAATAGATTTGCATAGTAGAATACATTAATTTATATAAAACAACTTACAGAGAGAAGACACATTAACTTAAGCATAATTAAAGAACAAGGCACAGATGCATTCAATCAAAAGTATCTTTATTAGGTTCAACATTCAAATTATAGACTCTTCTACCCTGTGCACTCAGCTGCAGGGGCCCACGCACTCAGTTGCAGACTTTCTAAGGTATCCATGCACTCAGCGATAGGAGCCTTCCCCGTTCGCTTAAGTACAAGAAACAAACCTTTCCTATCTTACCACCTTGCCCTTTCACTAGATCTTCATCAATAGTTATGTTAGGCCCATATACTACTAGTGTAACCCCTTATTGTTATTAGTACAACCCACTTATTATATTGATGTACCCATGTAGTGCCCATATTGTTACTATTGTGCCCCATAGAAGCCCACTATTGTTATTATTGTGCCCTTACATTATTCTTGTTATGTCGGCTCTGATTATATTATGACCCCCTAAACTCCTATGTATAGAAAGGAGGTCTTTTCATTTGGATCATCCACAAATTATTCATTTATGTAATGTCAAGGAGGTTTCCCCCTCGAAGAGGCTAAATTCTAAGGCGTTGATCTATCTTTACTAACTTTTCTTGAGCTTGTTTCATAACATTTGGTATTAGAGCTTTGGATTCTAGGGTTTCACTTCTCCAAATAGGTCATCATGGCATTTTCTCTATAATGTTTTTTCTGCGACGTTTTAGAAGCTAAAACAAAAACCCATTTGAGAACAAATCACGTTGATCCTTTAGTCCGAATTTCAGAGCTTTTCGCGTTATATTTGCGGAGATATGATCTGAGGAAGACTCTTCAAGGATGAGGATGTGGAAGCATTGTTTTGTGCTATTTCTATTATCCAACTAGATTGGATAAACGAAGCAAGGGATGAATGGAAGAAGGACGAAGAAGTATGGCCACTTATTCAAAAGTTGCAAAAGATCCCAACTCAAACAATATTGCCAGAAATTGAAGAGGAAGGAAAAATTATATTGGAACCTAGAGCAATCACAGAAACAAGAACCTGACAGCTATAAAATCCATCAATTTCAGAGTATCTCATCAAGTAGAGGAACTTACCCACTGAAGATTCCACATGGGAGGACAAGAATTTTATACAGAAGCATCAAGAACTACTCAAGTGTTGCAGACAACAATTTTTGAAGGAGAGGGGCATGTTAGGCCCCTATACTACTAGTGTAACCCCTTATTGTTATTAGTACAACCCACTTAATATGTTGATGTACCCATGTAGTGCCCATATTGTTACTATTGTGCCCCATAGAAGCCCACTATTGCTATTATTGTGCCTTACATTATTCTTGTTATGTCGGCTTTGATTATGTTATGACCCCTTAGACTCCTATATATAGAAATGAGGTCTTTTCATTTGTATCATCCAAGAATTGTTCATTTATGTAATGTTAAGGAGGTTTCCCCCTCGAAGAGGCTAAATTCTAAGGTGTTGATCTATCTTTACTATCTTTTCTTGAGCTGGTTTTCTAACAAGTTATCCCCCTAGACTCACTATGATTCAAGTATTTTTAGCCTTTCTATTACAATATGATGGCTCATGACCTATGGGTGAGTCTCAAAACCATCCTATCACTTTCCCATATAAGGGTCTAAGTCCCTTAGGCTTTTACCTAATTGTGCACTCTGCATCCATATTTCGCGTAGAATTTACATTCTTTACAAAATTATAACCAAAAATTGCTTAAACTGTAAAAAATTGACCTTATGGACCCTATCCCTATAGGGTTCAAAGAGGAGGCCATTCACCTCACCACATCTCAACCAACACCATTTCATGACCATGTCACCCTCTGTGTCCATCAAGAATCTACGCAGAAAAAAGAAAAAAGAATAAATAAATAAAAGAGAGAAAAAACAAGGAAAACAAAGAAAATTCCAAGGGCCATACCATCATTATCCTACCTCACATACCACTCCATATTACCCATTTCCACCCCTTCCAGTCCTACTTCCACACCTATTCCTCCTCCAAAGAGAAAAAAACAAAAACAATTTTATTTTTTTTAAGAAAGAGGTAGCTACAAGATTTCCCGTAGTACTACAGGAAACCTTTTAGCGGCCTATATTATAACAACAACAGTCTCCATGCTCCTCCTTCATCATCCATCCAGAGGAAGAGTATCAACACCCCTGCAGGCACAATGGCACCTATCTAGAGCTCAACAGCAACAGAAGAGGCCAACACCTGCACATCACAAAAAATAAGACCAACCTATCAACCAAGTGAAATCAAAAACATAAGAAAAAAAGAGAATATGCACCTGAACCAGAAGAAGTGTAACAAAGCCACCCTCCATCATGCATCGACCGAGCAAAGGAAGTCATAGATATGGTACCTCATCCACACTCTTTCCTAAGTACGAATATGACAAAACCGTAAGAATATGAAAAAGTTGCTTTTATAGGCTGAAGATGGCTAGTTAAATTGGCCACTCTCAGCTTGAAAATAAAAAATGAAGTTCTAGTCAGCAGGCCCTGTGGCAAGGTTACATCAAATAAAATAAGTTGAAAATGTGGTCGAGTTAAGTTGTATAGGAGTGGGTTATGATTACGAGAAAGGGTTGCATGATAACTAACAGTGGACCAATATTCCAAAAGGACAAATCATGTATCGTGCTAGCCAACACACCACTCCAAGGAATCGACCATAAATAGAAAAAATCCCTAAATTTCATGCACAGGTCATTTATTTCTTGATTTAGAGAACTGGGGCCACCTGGAGGATCCATGGAAGAAGAAATCTAGTCTCGACCATCCTACAATGAGCACCTATAGGAAATGTAGAAAAACTATAAGAAACAATGGGAATTGTCAAAAACACTACGAGGGGAGTGCCTAGGGCCTAGCTATTCAAGGATTCTCCTCAAATAGGGAATTACAGTGAAAGTTAGGTGGCACATATACTCTTTTTTTGACTTGATAGCTAGAAAAGAGAAAAGGAAAACAAAAATCATTTTTTCCTAGTAACTATAGTGTGCATAGGGATAGACAAAATTGTGTGGAGAAATTGTGTGGGGATAAAGGAAGAATTGTATTCATCATCCTCCTCAAATCTAAACCCTTAGTCACTTTTGAAAGATCTTTAGATAAAGCCACCAAACTACATACAGTTAGATTGACAAAGAGAGGAAATGATAGGAGGCTTCAATAGAAGGGACTCCACAAGGACATCTAGAATACATCTCCATCCCCCTGTGGTAGAGATATTAAGAAGGAATCAATGGTTGGGATTCTTAGAGCTACTTAGAGGATATGATGATGATGTAGCTTGGGAATTTGCAATGTCACTCACACCTTAGGCTAGAGTTAATTCCACTTCTGTGGCGAGAGGATTGTCAGTAACAATACCCCTGAAAGCATTAGCAAAATCACTACACTTCCTCTATGTTTACATTGGAGAAAAGAGGATAAATCTAGCAGCACTTATTCCAAGAAGAAAAATTTCTTAGAATATTAGGAGCCAATTGAGGACAAAAATGGGATTAGAAGGGAGAGCATTGCCTATCCTTGGGATGAAGTAAGCTATCACATTCTCAAGTATATTTCTTGTGAAGAAAGGCTTTGTATAGTCTATGGTTATTGGTTTAGACTCCTCCATGAGATGAGATTTGAGAATAGTTACCCCTTAATATAAGACTCAGTGTGCCCTACTTCTTGTTTCAATCAATAATAGACATGAGCATCAAGGTACAGTAAAGAAACCATCAGCAGTTGGCACATCATCGACTAATCAAGGTCATACTAGAAGATGCCCTAAGCCAATTAAGAGTCTATAATCTGTGGTCCACATTTACAGACATGGACAAGGAGGATGTAATTGAAGCAATTGAGTATGAAAGAGACCTAACCTCTAGTGGCAAGGAAGAGGAAGAAGAACTTGAAGAAGAAGAGGAGGAACAAGAGGAAGAAGAGGAGGCAGAGACAAATAAAACAGAGGAAGAAAAGAATAGTGGGTAAGAAGCACACAAGGATGAGGAAATCCCTAAAACACATACCAAGGAAGTGGAGGAATCTCCAAAGGTGTCTCTTTCACCTACAAAGAAGGAGGTAGTTGATGCCTTGACGACCCTAAGCACACCCATAAAGTCAATAGGAAAACGGTAGAGGCAGACTCCCCTACATTTAAAAAAACGGAGGAGCACTAGGATAAAATAGGGGAGACCACAAACACCTAACAGGACTCTTATATTCATTGAAGTCTCACCAAAAGGACAAGAAAAACTAGCCTCCCCATAAATGAAAGGTGAAGAGGTCACATCAAAACAGTCTTCCCCAAAGTCGGCAATCACCTATGTTAGGAGGCATGTCACCAGGTCAACCTCAAAAAATAAAATCAAAGAACCTTTGACCCCCTTTCAAAAAGGGAAAATCCTCCTAAAGGAATGACAAACAATCCAATAGGAAACTTTGTTAGCACTACAAGAAACACAGGAAAAGAAGCAGGAAGGACAATAGGGACAAAGGAAAGGAAATGAAATTGCAACACAAGTATAGGGGGAGACAGATGCTCCAAAGGCAGTAAAGAGAGAATCCCAAGAGTTTCAAGAACCAAGCCCATAGGCCAATATCATCTCCTATTACAAATTCATTGAGGGAGGCAGAGTAATACCACATAAATTTTCCATCCCTCTCTTATTTTAGCTTGAGAAGGAGAGAGCAAGGACACATTGTTTGATGAAAATTGATAAATCAAATAATGTAGGGGATGTGGGCCATATGGAAGAGAAGCTACTAGAGATGGGAAGAGAGTTGAGAGAGATCATAAATAGGAAAAGAGTTATTAAATATCAACTATAGGCTGAGAACACATGGCTGAGGATGTAGGTATAGGAAAAGAGAGGTGATTGGCCACTATTTCAAGCCTCTATATGGAGGCACTCCGATGTAGGATGCCAAAAAAATCATATGCCTTGTGCCTAAGATATCAATGGTTGCAATTTCAGATAAAGACCCTAGCACAATGAGGGACTATGCCTTTCCAAGACTATAGACAGTTCATTAAGCTTTGTGACCAAAGAACCCTAGAGGATAGGGCTAATATATCTAAATTCTACTTACATAACTTGGCCTTAACAAACTTGAATTTGTGCGACCCCAATCCAATGTTGTGGGGCTTACAACTAAGGGCCTTCGTATCATGGATGAGTCATGAGGAGGAAAGGGCTCAAGAAGTAAAGGGAGTGTTGGAAAGAGAATAAAAAGATCTCCTTTACATCAGAGCAAAATAGATCAATTCCCTAGTTGTCATTATCACCCAAAACCTTATCGCCAATGATCCCCAACTTGCACCAAGATACCTAGCTACACAAGAGAAAGCAATTACTAATTTTGAGGAAACTTTGATATTTCTAGGGGACAGAAGCCAGCAAGAATGCCAAAGGAGATGGGGCACCCTACCGTACAACCTAAAGATTAGGGAGTATCATTCACCTAAAAGAATTTGGGATGCACTAGAGAGGACCCCACTGTATAAGAAGGCACTATAGAGGCTCAAAATCAATTGGATTGGCTTGAAACTCAGTCCACCATTGCTCTTGGGTATGTCAGAAGGAAGAAAGGAAGAAGAAGAAATAAATTAGTGGGAGGAAATAGAGAAGCATGAATGATTTTATCAACAAGAGAAGAATACATCAATAGAAGACTAGAATGTCAAAGAGGCCACAAGAGAAATCAAAGACATGGACATAGATTAAGTTTATCAGAGGATGAGAAACACTTTTAGTAGGTGGGTTATGATAAGGCTCATCAATAGGTAAATTATATGGACCTTAATGCCACTCTCCAACTTATTAAAATAAACTTTCTCACATTTCTTTACATGTTTTGTTATATTTTTCTTAGTAAGAAGGGTAAAGATGAGATGTTATGTCATGTGGCCTAATGTGCATTAATTGTAGTATTTTGAGAAATTTTGGCTAATTTAAGTGTAGGAACTTGACGTAGACAAGTAAGAGGGATTTTATGATATTGTATCTCCCTCCTTAACTCCTCACTCACTTGAAGATTCCTCCACCAGATCTCATTAGCTCAGAGTTACAAGCAGTCAAGCCACTGAGGTCATCAGAAACCAAGCCAGTGATAATTGAAGACAAGTTGATCTTGAGTTGGGAGCCAAGCCTCCCTAAATTTAAGGAAGTTGTTGGTAGCTTTATTTGTATAAATAATAAGGCCTAGAGCCTCATTAGGATTCAAATTTTTTTGTTGTAGCCAAGAGGCATTTTCGAGATAAGACATTGTGGCTGATAACTCTTATGTATTTTTGATATTTTAATGAAAATGAAAATCATTCCCTTGATCTAGCATTGAGTTGAGGATGATAAGATGAGCTATAAGCTAAATGAGTACCAAGACAAGAAAATAATTTTTTCCAAAAATTTCCAGTGAAAATGGGATCTCTGTCACTTACAATAATATTTGGGTTTCCATGTAGCTTTTGAATTGTTTCCATAAATGCAGTAGAAACTGTACTTGCTTTAAATGGATGAGATAATGCACAAAAGTGTGCATACTTGGTAATCATGTCAACTACCACCATTATAACACTCTTTCCTTCGAACTTGGGTAAATCTGTGCTAAAATCGATTGAATCCTCCTCCCAACATTAGCTTGGAATGGATAAATGTTGTAATAGTCCTAGGGTCTTAATTGTTTCAACTTTATTTTGTTGGAAAACCAAAAATTCCACCACAAACTTTTGAATATCCCATTTAAGGCCATCCCAAAAAAATCCTTCTTAACCCTCTGGTAGGTTTTTAGAAATCCTGAGTGCCCTCCTAAGGGAGAGGTGTACAATTCCCTAAGAATCTTTTGTTTGAGTTGGGAATTCTTACATAGGTATAACCAATCCTTGTACCATAATGAATCATTTTTCCAGCTAAATGTATTAGATGTACTGGGATATTGTTGTATCTTTTGAATGAGTTCCCACACTTCCTTGTCATTCTTCCATTCATTCCTTGCTTCATTTATCCAATCTGGTTGGATAATAGAAATGGAGCGAAGAAATGCTTCCACATCCTCATCCTTTCTTGAGAGTGCATCTGCCACAACATTTTTCTTCCCTTTTTTGTAGATGATTTCAAAGTCATAACCCAACATCTTTGTGACCCATTTTTGTTGCTCTTCTGAATATAATCTTTATTCTAAAAAGTATTTAAGACTATCATGATCTATTTTTACCTTGAAGTGTCTTCCCATTAGGTAGGGTCACCATTTCTTAACTGCATGTAGTATTGCCAACATTTCCTTCTCATAAATAGATTTGTGTAACTACTTTCCTTTGATTGGACGACTTTCGAAAGCAATGGGTGTTTCTTCTTGCATTAAAATAGCACCAATTCCATTTCCTAAGGCATCACATTCCACAATAAAGGTGTTTGTGAAGTCCGATGTAGCTAAGACTGGTGCTTGGCACATTGCCTCTTTAATATGTTCAAAGGCCTTTGTTGCTTATGGAGTCCATGAAAATGCATCTTTCTTCAATAATGTTGTTAGAGGCGTTGCTATCCTCTCGTAATTCTTAACAAAATTGCGATAATACCCTGTCAACCCGAGAAATCCTCATAGATGTTTTATGGATTTGGGGATTTTCCATTCCTTAATGGTTTTAATTTTGCTAGGGTCTACCTTAACACCTTCATGAGATACAATATGACCCAAATATTCCACCTCTTCTACTCCAAAGAAAAATTTGGAGATTTTTGCATATAATTGTTTCTCCTCCAATAGTTTGAGCACCATGCCAACATGTTGGACATGATCCTTCCAAGAATTGTTGTAGATTAGTATATCATCAAAAAATACTAACACAAATTCTCTAAGGGAGGGTTTGAAAATGGAATTCATCAAACCTTGAAATGTAGAAGGTGCATTAGTAAGGTCAAAAGGCATGACCAAAAATTCATAATGACCCTCATGAGTTCTAAATTTTGTTTTTGGAATGTCTTCAGTGTTCATTCTAATTTCATGATATCCTGAACGAAGATCCAACTTGGTGAAGTGAATTGATCCATGCAATTAATCCAATAATTCATCAATGACAGAAATGGGAAATTTATCTTTAATAGTGAGCTTGATGAGCTCCCTGTAATCTCGACACATGTGCCATGATCCATCCTTCTTGTGAACCAATACTACTAGAGCAGAGAAAGAACTTTGACTAGGTTGAATTATACCAGCCTCTAGAATTTCTACAACCATACGTTCAATTTCACTCTTTTCGACATAGAGATATCTGTAAGGCCTGAAGTTTGGAGGAACACTTCCTAGAATCAAATTAATAGCATGATCATGATCATGAATAGGTGGGAGGCCTTTGGCAATCTCAAATACCTTGGAATGAATGTCTAAGACTTTTTGGAGATCTGGAGAAATGGATGATTTCGATGTGGGAACCTCTAGTGAACATAAATGTGCAATTATGCCTCTTTGTTCTTTATTTAGAAGCTTTGTCATTCCATTAGAGCTGATTATCTTTCCCAGTTTCCCTCTGATACCCCTTAATTCAACTTCCTTTCCTTCTGAAGAGAATTTCATGAAAAGTTCATGAAAATTAAAAGATATTGTACCCAAGGATTGTAGCCATTGGAATCCTAGTACAACATCATCACCACCCATTGGAATGGAAACCGTTGGGCTATTCAATACATATTCTCCCATGGATAGCTTGATATTATGGCACTTTCCTGAGCAATTTATGGTTCCAACACTTGCAACCATCACTTGACACTTTGATGCTGAATATAAGGAGTAATTCAATTCCTTGGCTATCTTACAATGAATAAAATTATGGGTACTTACTTAATCTATCGACACTATTACCTTTTTCTTCTTGATGTGCCCTTCTATCTTGATAGTTTGAGGAGTGGTAATTCCAGCCAATGCATTACAATATATGGTTAGATTCATTTCTTCTTTTCCTAGGATTTGTTCCTGGTGTACATCTTCCTCTTTTGACATTTCTTGTTCCCTTTCTTCCTCCTCTTCACAATCTATGTAAAATAATTTCTTCTCTACACACTTATCACCTTTAGTGTATTTGCTATCACAACTGTAACAAAGCCCTTTTCCGCTTTTTTATTCCAATTTTTGTGGTGTCAACCTTGTAGGTTGTGGGTGGGTAGGGGCAGTAACACTTCCATATTTATGATTAGGAGTGTTAGGCTTCCTTGTTGCCATAATTTTTCTTTCCATTTTTCTTGCCAACCTGAATGCCTTCTCTAATGAATCTGTCAGGCTAGGTAGTAACTCCACAAAATTCAATTCATGTTATTCCTTTAGGTTGGTCTTTATTATATACATGAGGGACACCGTTCACTTCATCTCCCAATGATTGTTCATATTACTTATTTATTTTTTTACATTATATTCACTCAATCCTAATGATTAGGTGTCAACATTCCCCCCTTAACTTGAAGGGATGTTGGTGAGTCCAAGCATCATTCTGAATCATTCAAGCTTTTCTCTTCCAAGTGCTTTGGTGAAGATGTTGGCAATTTTCTCATTAGTAGAACAATGACAGAGATGGATTGTTTTGGCCTCAACATGATGTCGAATTAGATGATATTTGGTATTGATGTGCTTCATTCAATCATGGAATTTTGGTTTCTTGGCCAACTTTATTGCAGAGGTATTTTCAATCATGAGTGGAGTTGATTGTACTTGTTTTACCTACAAATCTTCAAGAATTTTCCTGAGCCACACAATTTCTTTTGTTGCTTCATCTGCTGCCATGTATTCTGCTTCTGTTGTGGAATCTGCTAGAACTTATTGTTTGCATGATCTCCAGGAGATAGATCCTAATCCAAGACTCATAGCATATCTTGAAGTAGATACCCCAGTTTCTTTGTCTCCATCGAAGTCTGAATCAGAGTATCCAATCAAACTGAAGTCGTCCAACTATGTATACTTGATTCCAAAGTCTTGAGTTCCCTTCAAGTAGCTTAGAACTCTTTTTGCAGTAGACCAATGTCCCTCACAAGGCTTTTGCATAAACCCGGAGAGGATTCCAACAACAAACGAAATGATTGGTCTAGTAGTAGTTAGGTAGTTGAGACTTCCTACAAGCTGTCTATATTTTGTTGCATCCTCAAATTCTTTTCCTTCAATAGATGTAAGCTTTAAGTTTTGTTCCATTGGAGTAGTAAGAGGATTGCATTCTCTCATGCCAAACCTATTCAACAGATCTCCAATGTATTTATTTTGAGAAAGAAATATGGACTTCGGATGTTGGGTTACTTCAATACCAAGATAGTAATGAACATAGCCCAAATCAGTCATCTCAAAAATTTTCCCCAATTCCTTCTTAATGGATGCATTGTAGCTTTCATTTTTCCTTGTCATCAAAAGATCATCTACATATACTACAAGATATACAATTGTTTTGCCAACTTTCTTGACAAATAAAGTTCCATTTTCAAGATCGTAATGTTTGAAATTGAGTTTCAAAAGATGCTCAGTTAGTTTTTCATACCAGGCTCGCAGTGCTTATTTGAGGCCATACAAGGACTTCACAAGTTTGCATGCTTTATATTAATTTCCTTTCACAGAAAATCCTTCAAGCTGGGACATAAAAACATTCTCTTTTAGATCTCCATTCAAGAAAGCGGTTTTTAAATCCATTTGATGGACTTTCCAACGTTTTGAGCTGCTAAGGCAAAGAGTGTCCAGATGGTAGCCCATTTTGTTGTGGGGGAAAAAGTCTCCTCATAATCGACCCCTTCCTTATGTGCAAAACCTTTTTCCACAAGCCTAGAATTGTGCTTGTCAAGTGAGCCATCAGCTTTATACTTGTTCTTGTAGACCCACTTGCAGCCAATTGGTTTGGTTCTTAATGGAGGATCAACCAACTTCCAAGTGTCATTCTTTATGAGGGCATCATACTCCTTTTGCATCGCTTCT
The DNA here is from genome assembly GCA_000404065.3 of Pinus taeda. NCBI lineage: Eukaryota > Viridiplantae > Streptophyta > Pinopsida > Pinales > Pinaceae > Pinus > Pinus taeda. Next base: position 102,289 of record APFE030338613.1, read on the forward strand.
TTCCATTCATCATGAGAAGCAACTTCTTTGAACCAAGTTGGTTCAAAATCTGTAGACAAGCCCAATTCACAATCATAAGAAACGTCCATATCAACAGGTGAATTAGAGTCATCTACATCACCTCCATTTTGCTGGTTTGAATTTATAGTTCCTATATTTCCAACCTCATCAAGATGAACACTTTCAAGTGTCTTTGTCAACCACTTTAGGGGACCTTTCTCAGATGGTCAAGGCTGCTCCATTGATTGAGTTGGGACTGAATCAAGATTGAGTCTCCCAATTCTATCAATCACATCACTTAAAGCATCATCTGTTGTTGGAGTTTCATGCAAGGGAGAGTGTTCTTCAGAAGAAAATTCCACATGTTGATCTAGTATAGGAATCCCCCCTTCAAGATGTGGAATCTGATTATCAAATTCTTGAAATGATTTTGCTTTTGCGAATCTATCCAAGCAATCAAGTTGTCACTCAACAACATTGTCAGTTTGGGACGATTCAAGAAAAATTACATATCTAGATATAACAAACTTTTTATTTAATTCATCATAGAGATGATATTCTTTGAAGGTGTTTGAATACCCCAAGAAGATACACTTATGACTTCTTGCACCAAGTTTGTTTCTATGTACCTTTGGTATCAAGGCATAATAGGTGGAACCAAAGACCTTGAGTAGTAACTCCACAAAATTCAATTCATTTATGAAAGTTCTTGAATTTTGAAAAGCATTAGATTTGTTCTTCAATAAATAAACCCAACACATTCTGGTGTAGTCATCAATAAATGTCATCATATATTTATTTCCATTTGCAGAAGGAACATACATTGGACCACATAAATCTGAATGAATGAGTTCAAGTTTTCTATGTGCTCTTGAATGTGAATCATGAAAAGACTATTTTCTATGCTTTCCTAGAATACAAGAATCACATTGCTTAACTTTCCTAGGAATTATAGGCAAACCAGGAACACCATTTTTCTTCAACAAGCAGAGGTTTTCATAGTTCAAATGTCCAAATCTAGCATGCGATTATAAACTTGATGGAAGTGTACCTTCTTCACAATGAGAATTGTATGAGAAATTTTGTGTACAAGCATAGGTACCTTGCAGCTTGATAAGCCTTTCTTCTTCTATTCCCCTCATGACAAGTGAGTGGTCAAATGCTTTTCTCACCTCAAGCTTGCCATCAAACATATGAATGGAATGACCTTTCTGGTGGATGTGAACCAAGGACAACAAGTTTCTCTTTAGCTGTGGGAGATATAGAACATGGTGCAAAAGAAAGTATCGAAGACCAGGCAATTTAAGCCAGATTGTGCCAAGCCCTGATGGCTTGATTTTTGATTGGTCTGCAAAGTATACTGCTCCATCAACATTTTTAGTAAATTCTTCAAAAAAATATTTTCTATGAGTCATGTGGAAAGTTGCTCCTGAGTCAAGCAACCAATCATTTTTCCAAGAAGAAAGTGAAGCATTAAATAAAGCTTCATTTACTCCAATTTTACATTGTACCACAACATAGTGAGAGGATTCAAGTAGTGCTTTACCTTTGTTTGTATCATCAATTTTACCTTTCTTTTGGTTTCTTTGATGCTCAATTTTGTCCCATGGTAGCTTGCACATAGAGGCATGATGTGATCCATTTCTCTTGCAGCGTATGTAGTGTAAATCTGCCTTTTCTCCTTGAGAGTGTCTGCCCCCCCTGCATCTGAAATATCTTCCTCTTCCTCTTCGACCACCTCTTCCTCTGAAAGAATCTTTAGCAAGATTCTTTTATTTATGAGCAAGGCACACAGCCTCTTCAGAAGATACAGGGGTTGTCTTCTTTCTAAAAGCTTTCTCTCTTTTAGCAAACTTTTTCACAAGAGAGTCAAAGGTGATATCTTTGAGATTTCCATTTGCTTGCAATGACTCAAGATAATTGGAGTAAGTAGGATAAAGTGCCTTGAGTAAAGCGAGAAGAGTAATATCCAATTCCATGATCCAAATCGGATCCACAAAATACTATCAAGAACTTTGACTATATCGAGTTGAAAAAATCTCTAATGAAATCCAAAACAACATCAAAAACACCCTGAACCAGTGGCCATGGCAACCAGTGCAGAACGACGAGGACCTTGGTCAAAGCGTGTTGACCGAGGCCCATGGAGACTGCACAGGAGGCCAAAACAGCCCCTGGGAGCCCCAGATTGGGAAAAGGAGGTGATTTTGATGCACGATTAGTGCTTAGCGCATCGCTGGACAAATAGTTCCGAAATAGGGAAGCCTTAAGAACTTGATCACGTTGGGAGCCAAAGAACTGCAGGCAGAGAAAGAAAAAGAGCTAAAACGCAAAGGCAGGACCCACGCCCTAGAAACCGGCGGTTTTGATCGGGGTGCCCTTGAACAATAAGAGGTTTTGGACAGGAGCGAAGCGATCCCACTCAGTGATCGATGCATGGTAACAGAGGTGAGAGAAAAACCGCCGTGATCACATGCTATCGGTCGAGCAAGCCAACCATGCTCAACGAGCGTATGACAATAGATCTGGAGGAGCCCAGATCAGACGGGTGAGATTGCGCCTGATAGAAAGAAGCATAATCGATGGGGAATTAAGTCATGATTTAAAGGGATTTTGAATTTGTTTGACTGACACGGTGGAGAAAGAACATATCCATGACATAACCGAAGAAATGAATCGACAAGTAGGCTGGTGCTATTCCGATGGGGACACGTGGCACTTCCTGAGCATTCATGATGACACCGAATAGGGAACTCCAAGCGCAGCTGCAGAAGGAGAATCGACACAGGTGGGAGAGGAACTGAACAAGAATAGGGATTGAATGGTTAAAGCCATGAACCGAAAAAGGAGAGAGGATTTTTTTGGGAGAAGAATCCAGACGACCAAGAGAGATAGTGAATAGTGAACCCCGAGAGGAGGACTAAACACAGAGAACAGTAAAGCCAAGTAGAGGAGGCAGACAGTCGAGCTAACCACAGGCAACATTGAGCACCAGAGACCTTGAAGATTCAAGCCTTCCCATAAAGGAATCTATCTAGATTGAGCATCACATTTCGCTCTTTCCATTGTAGACCAAGGGTCACAGAGCTGGTAGGAAGAATAAGAGTCTGTGAACTCTGAGTGGCTTGGGGAATCCAAGAACCACCCTACCTAGCAAATTCTGCTTCAGGAGAAATCACATTGAGTCCCTGTATTGTAATTTCTCTACTGTAAGACACAATAAAACAAGGCCAACACGGAAGTTGGACCGGAGACGTAGCCCTGGAGAATAGGGTGAACTCCTTATTAAAAACTATTTGTGTCTTTGTGTTTCTTACTATATTTCTCTGTTGTCTTTCCATTTAAATGTCTGTGTATTGGAAATCTGATCGATCTATTGTTTCAATAACACAGAACACACACTAGCACATGAGTCTATAATACCTTTTGTTTAACAAATCTTTAACTGATGGCACTCATAGGGTGATTATCAGATCAAGTGGTATCAGAGCTCTAGGCTGTAAGGTTAGACATGTTTGTGTTGGTTTAATTGTGAATGCTCACTAGATCAAAGCTCAAATTAGGAGAAGGAGAGTTGGTGGAGACTAATCCTGAAATTGGGAGAGTCTATTCTCGGAAGACAATGTCAGAAGAAGGTTCTATATGGCCAGAACCTTAATTCATAGAAAGTTTCCTAGCTATAAAGTCTATGGTAGAAGAAATGTATAGGGACTTTAGAAAGCATAAGGATGAGGATTCATCAGGCTCTAAACAAGATAAGGAAGAAGATAAATCTCATTCCCGTGACCACTCAAAAGGAAAGGGGAAAGAATAAATATTTCCTACACCTCCTAATAGCCCTGTACATAATAAGAAATCATCTTTGATTAAACTTGATGTTAAATTTGATATGCCTATATATGATGGAGAGTTAAACGCTAAAAAGTTGGACAATTGGATTAGACAAATTGATGTGTATTGCGGAGTACAGAACATAGACACAGACAAGAGTAAGATTCAGCTGGTAAGCCTACGCCTAGGAGGCACTGCCTTGGTTTGGTGGGAAGGCAGAACCCAAGCTGATATGAAGAGGCATGGTAAGACCATCTCTGTATAGAGTGAATTTGTTTCTGCAATCAAAAAGCAGTTCTATCCATTGGCCTACATGCAACAAGCCATGATGAGTTGGCAAACTCTTCGGCAGTTAAAAGCGAAAAGGGTGCAAGGGTATAATCAAGAATTTAGAAAGAGGACATTGATGTTGGGCATCTCATTAGACTCACCAGAAACTCTTTTGAAGTACATTGGTGGTCTACACAGCTACATGAGGCATACCATCCTCATGTTTAATCCCACTAGTATAGATGAAGTATCTGTACAAGCTACTCATCTAGAAGCTAGAGGAAAGAATGGGAATCCAGAAGTTGCGGAACCATCCCAACCCACTGTAATCAAGAGCAAGGAGAAAAGAAAGCGGAAGTGGAAAGAAAGGAAGGCTAACAACACACAGCAAGGCAAAGCTTCATGCAATCACTGTAAAAAGGAGGGGCGTGATGATGAGCATTGTTGGATTCTGCATCCAGAGCTGAGACCTAAGGAGTCTGAGGGCAAGAAGAAGAAGACTACTACAACTATTCAAAGAGATTTGGGGTCAGACTTGGGAGATGAAACAATGATTGCAGCCACACGTATAAAAGGTAAGAATTTTGAAGCATCTACTAGTAATTTTGCTCAATCTGTTATTGTTGAAGAACATGAGAGAAAAAGACATGAGCTTTTCCATATTCGAGTTGTTTCCAAAAATCAAAAGATTGATACTTTGTTTGATAGTGGCTCACAATTAAATCTAATTTCTGAAGCAATTGTAAAGAAATTGGGATTAGCAACTACACCTCATAAGAAACCATACCCATTAGGATGGTTGAATGATAAAGCACAACTACAAGTGACTAGATAGTGCAAACTCAAGTTTTCTTTTGGGTAAGCATTTGTAGATGAGGTTGAGTTAGATGTAATTCCTTTGGATATATGTGGAATTGTTTTAGGAAGTCCTTACTTGTATGATAGAAAGGTTATTTTCCATAGAGCTAAGAACAAGTATCTATTTGTTAAAGATGGAATCGAATACTTTGTAAGAGCTCACAAGCTAATAATTATACTCTCGTAAACTCAAGACAGATGAAAAGAATGATAAATTCATGCAAACAATTCTTACTGATGGTTGTAAAGGAAAAGACACCTAATAAATCCAATGTATTTGAGGGCTGTAATGTTGATTAGCAAGCTGATATAGAAGAGATTGTTTCATAGTATGATGTCTTATTTCAAGAACCTAAAGGTCTGGCACCCAAAAAGGGAGTAGTACATGATATTATTTTGTAGCAAGATGTTCCTTTGCCTAACATTGGGATGTATAGGTTGTTTGCTTTAGAGAATGCTGAAATCAAGAAGCAGGTGCAGTAGTTGCTCGAGAAAGGGTTCATCAAGCCTAGCACATCACCATGTGGGTCACCAATCATTTTGGTGAGAAAGAAAGATGGCTCGTGGAGAATGTGCATTGACTACCAAGCACTGAATAAGATAACAATCAAAAATCGTTATCCCCTTCCTCACATAGATGATCTTTTAGATCAATTAAAGGAAGTTGTTTATTTCACCAAGTTCACCAAGCTGGATTTGCACAGTGGATATCATCAAGTCAGAGTTGCACAGCAATATGCATGGAAGACTGCTTTAAAAAAAAAGCAGGGATTGTATGAATGGCTGGTTATGCCTTTTGGCTTGACCAATGCCCCTGTTACTTTCATGAGATTAATGAATGATGTACTCACACCTTTTATTGAAGATTTTGTTATTGTGTATCTGGATGACATTATGATTTTTAGTAAAACGTGGGAAGAACATTTAAAGCATGTTAAGCAAACATTAGATGTTTTTAAAAGAGAAAAACTTTATGTTAAACTCTCCAAATGTGAATTTGGCAAAACCTCTCTAAATTAT
>APFE030338613.1:110604-138204 GCA_000404065.3 Pinus taeda
GGGTGGTGAATTGAAAATAGATCCCTCTAAAGTTGCAGTCATCATGAATTGGCCTAAACCCAAGTCTGCTACAGAAGTGAGAAGCTTCTTAGGAGCAACACAGTATTGGAGGAAGTTAATTTCAAATTTTTCCTCAATTGCAGCTCCCTTACATGCTTTGACAGGATAGAACAAGGTGTTTCAGTGGGAAGGAAAACAATAGAAAGCCTTCGACACCTTGAAAGAAAAGATTAGTACAACACCTATACTAGCACTGCCAGATCTACAAAGACCATTTGAGATCCAAACTGATGCCAGTGACTATGCCATGGGAGCAGTGTTGACACAGCATGGTAAACCCATATGTTATCATTCTGAGACTTTTAATCCTTCAGTGGTTAACTATCCTACATATGATAAGGAATTGTATGCATTAGTTCAGAGTGTGAAAAAGTGGAAACATTACTTAATGGGCAAAGAAACAGTAATACATACTGATCATCAGCCACTTCAATACCTACACTCCCAAACTAAGTTGCAACAATCAATACACTACAGATGGATGGGTTTCCTACAACAGTTTCATTTAGTCATCAAATATAAAAAAGGCATATATAACAAGGTTGCAAACATGTTATCTAGACCCATTATAAATGCATCTACCCTACTTAAGCATAATTCTGTGCTACATGAAAGCTACATAGAACAATATGCTCAGGATATGGACTTTAAAGATGTATATGCAACTTTGAGTCAAGGAAAAAGAGTAGAAGAATTGGACTATCATGTGAAGGACTGACTCTCATATCATTGTGGGAAAATCTGCATTCCACAAATTGAGAGAGAAAAGATAATTAGGGAAGCACACACTTCTCTGATATCAAGTCACTTTAGGGTAAGTAAAATAGTTGCATAGCTGCAAAGGTTCTACTATTGGCTGAAAATGAGTGAGACAGTTTCTAGATATGTAAAGGGGTGTGCCATATGTGCTAAAAGCAAGCCCAACAATAGAAAACTAGGCTTGTACACTCCCTTGTTAGCTCCTTCTCACCCTTGGGAAAGCATTTCCATGGATTTTGTTGGAGGACTGCCTAAATCTAGGAAAGGTCATGATTATCTATATGTTGTTGTGGATAGTTTCAACAAAATGTGTATTTTGATACCCTGTAGTAAATAGATTACAGCTGAACAAACTGCAAAGTTAATCTTTGAACATGTATGGGTTCATTTTGGATTACCCACTTCTATTGTATCTGATTGAGACAACCAATTTGTGGGAAGTTTTGGTCCAGTATGTGGGAACTAACGGACACCAAATTAAAGAAAAGCACAACTTTTCATCCACAAACGGATGGCCAGAGAGAAGTAGTTAACAGGATAGTGATCCAGTTACTGAGAGGATATTGCAGCAAACATCCTAAGCTTTGGGATGAGCACTTGTGTTATGTGTAGCATGCTTACAATAGAGCCAAACACTCTTCTACACAGAGATCTCCTTTTGAGACCTGTTTTCGTTCCATACCAAGGTCTCCTTTGGATTTTCTTTGGTAAAGATACCATGGTTGATAGACACGGTGATGTGGACATGGCAACTAGGTTCATTGAACAGATCTAGGGGATCCATCAGGCAGTACAGGAACAGCTGGAAAAGAGCCAGGCCAAGTACAAGGCTAGGCATGATAAGCATCGAATGGAGCATAGTTTTCAAGCTGGAGACCAAGTCTGGCTGTATATTAGCAAGGATAGAATGCAAGGTGAAGGTAAAAATATAAAACCTATCAGGTATGGACCCTTTAGGATACTTGAGAAGATTGGTGAGAATGCTTTTCGCCTCGATCTGCCAGCTTAAATGCACATATACTCAGTCGTGAATGCAGATTGCTTGAGGTTGCTTGAACCTTAAATGGTTGAGGACCCTGAAGAGAAGAGTCAATTACCTTCTGTTGATGACCTGCTACCTGAATACCTTAATAAGTTACGGGAAGACACAGTGTTGGACAGGAAGGTAAGGACGATGCGCAGTGGACAAGTGGAATACCTTAGGATTGGGCTTAAAGGTTCGAAGTTGAGTAGTGCGAAGTGGATTGAGATTGGACAAGTGAGACAACAGTTTCCTTAGTCGATGCTTGAAGAAAACCAACTTTTGGTGGTCCAAAAGCTCTTTCAGTAGGGAGGCTGTGATCTGAATCGAATCCAAAAAAGACTGTCAAGAACTTTGACTGTATTGAGTTGAAAAAATCTCTAATGAAATCCAAAATAGCATAAAAAACACCCTGAACCAGTGGCCATGGCAACCGGTGTGGAACAACGAGGACCTCGGTTAAAGTGCGCTAACTGAGGCCCATGGATATTGCGCAGGAGGCCAAAACAACCCCTGGGAGCCCCGAATTGGGAAAAGGAGGCGATTTTGATGCGTGATTAGTGTAATCGCACAAAGCGCGACAAACAGGGCCGAAATGGGGAAGCCTTAAGCACTCAGTCACACTAGGAGCCAGAGAACTGTGGGCAGAGAAAGAAAAAGCGCTAAAACGTAAAGGCAGGACCCACGCCCTGGAAAACGACAGTTTTGATCGGGGTGCCCTTGAATGGTAAGAGGCTTTGGACAGGAGTAGAGCAATCCCACTCAGTGATTGACACGTGGCAACGAAGGTGAGAGAAAAACTGCCGTGATCGTGTGCTATCGGTCGAGCAAGTCAATCGTGCTTGACGTGTGTATGACGTTGGATCTGGAGGAGCCCAGATTAGACGGCTAAGATTGCGCCCGATAGAAAGAAGTGGAATCAACGGGGAATTAAGCCGTGATTTAAAGGGATTTGGAATCTATTTGATGACCACGGTGGAGAAAGAACATATCCACGACATAACTGAAGAAATGAATCGATGAGCAGGCTGGCATTGTTCCAACGGGGACACGTGGCACTTCTTGAGCGTTAATGCTGACGCCAAACAAGGAACTCCAAGTGCAGCTGCAGAAGGAGAATCAATGCAGGTGGGAGAGGAATCGAACAGGCATAGGGATCGAATGGTTAAAGCCATGAACAAAGATAGTCGAAAAAGGAGAGAGGATTTTTTTGGGAGAAGAATCCAGACGACCAAGAGAGATAGTGAACAGTGAACACTGAGAGGAGGATTGAACACAAAGAACAGTAAAGCCAAGCAGAGGAGACAGAGGGTCGTGCTAACCACAGGCATCATCGAGCACCAGAGAGCTTGAAGATTCAAACCTTCCCATAGAGGAATCTGTCCAGACTGAGAATCACATTTGGCTCTTTCCACTGTAGACCAAGGGTCACAGAGTTGGTATGAAGAACAAGAGTCTATGAACTCTGAGTGGCTTGGGAAATCCAAGAACCACCCTACCTAGCAAATTCTACTTCAGGAGAACTCACATGGAGTCCCTGTATTTTAATTTCTATACTATAAGACACAATAAAACAGGGCCACCACTGAAGCTGGACCAGAGACGTAGCCCTAGAGAATAGGGTGAACTCCTTATTGAAAATTGTTTGTGCCTTTGTGTTGCTTACTATATTTCTCTATTGTCTTTCCATTTAAATGTCTGTGTATTCGCAATCTGATCGATCCATTGTTTCAATAACACAGAACACACACTAGCACGAGTCTGTATTACCTTTTGTTTAACAAATCTTCAACTGATGGCACTCATAGGGTGATTATCAGATCATTCAACCTTAGTGGATTTGATATCATGCATTATAGACTTTAGTTCAGGTGTAAGAGCAAGAGGATAATTATTTTGCAGTTCAAGAGTGAAGATTTTAATCATGAGTTGAACAACTTCAAGTGCAGAATGTGATTCATAGAGTTCTTTCAGCTTTTGTAAGGCTTCAAAAGCAGTTGAAAATGGTGAAATATGGCAACTCACCTCTTCATTTACAGATGTTGCGATTAATGCATTAGCTTTACTGTTCTTGTTTTCTCAAATGACCAGCTCTTTGTCTGATGTAGGTTGTTCTGGCTCTTTGTCTCAATCTCCAACACACACTCCTTTCCACAACTCATTGAAAATGAGTGTGTATTTTATCATCTGGGACCACTCAGGATAGTTCTCTTTGCTAGTGAGAACTATTTCCAAAATGGATATGATTGAATGCATACTGTAAGAAAAACTTCTGCTACAAATATTTTTTCTCCTAATGGGAAAAAATATACTTTTGATATGACTGGATAGAAAATTAAAATTTCAATACGTAAGAATGTAAATACACAAAACTATATAGTGCATTCAACTAAACAATGCTCTAAATTGGATAGCGTAAATACACAAAACTTTATAGCGCATTCAATTGGACAACACTCTAAATTGGACAGCGTAAATACAAAACTTTATAGCACATTCAACAGAGGTATATACAACACTCCAACAGAGGTACGTTTTTTTTTTGGTCAAAAATCTCTTACAATTGCAAACCCAAAAATCCCTTGCAATGTGTCTCAGTGAAAAAAAATACATAACTCGATGCAAATGATAGTTTTGCATCTCTTCTCCTTGCTGCTAGTGCGACCTCTTTTACCAAATCGGTCATCTCTCAGAGTGTAGCATCACTGCAGCACTTTACCAATACACCACCATGGGAAGACTCGTATCCCAGCAGCCACACCATTAACCACTTTGCATCATAGGTTCATTTGATGGAGGAAGACACAATTCATGTGATGGAGATAGTGTTAACTTACAGCGTTAACTTCCAGGTCAACTAACAGAGAGCATCATCGACATTCTCATGCGGGTGTACACCATATGCAACAAGTATGAAAAACATGACATTGACAAATAGAAGGAGAATTAGATCTCTAGAAACAATGCCTTCATTAGGGTTTATACCACCACCAAGTCTGACATTGAGGCCACAAAGCAAAAGTCGATGATGACGGGAACTGAAAGAATAGGGAGGGGTCACGACCATGAATGCTAATTTCACCTACTAGCTACCAATTTCCATTGTTGAAGTAGGAAATTTGACTCTCATACTATTCCAATTTCAAGAAGTGGAGGCCAGAGTGGACCGAGCAGCAAAGAGGTGCTCAGATGTCAAGATAGTAAAAAATACCTCTAAATTTCCAGCAATTCCAGCTAGACCACTGAGAAGAACCATTAAAGGGTGGACTGGTCTATGCGCAAAAGATGGTAGAAGATGATTATGGTAGAAGCCGCACAGATAATGTAGCATTTAAATAGTGGCAGTGACTGTGGAGGGGATAGAGAGTGCAACAATGGAAAAACTGTAAGAAACTAGCAGAAGGGAGTTACAAGACTATGCCAAAAATGGTGTTGGCTCTGATACCATGTCAGGCCAGGTAGTAACTCCACAAAATTCAATTCATGTTATTCCTTTAGGTTGGTATTTATTATATACATGAGGGATACTGTTCACTTCATCTTCTGATGACTGTTCATATTACTTATTTATTTTTTTACATTATATTCACCCAATCCTGATGATTAGGGTGTCAATAGAATTTGGTTCCCAAAGGCGAACCTCATGTTGGATGTTATCTTTTAAATTCCCTATGAACACATCAATCCTATTCTCCTATGGAATATCTTTTACCCTTATATTCAATTTTTGGAAGTCCTCAATGTGCTCCATCATTGAACCCTTTTTTTTGAGATTTATCAATTGGTTAAAAAAGTGTTGCTTTTTGTATCCTCATAATGTGCTATCATTTTATCTGTAAAAGTAGCCCAAGTGACAATTTGTTTATGAGAGCAAAGTCTTCGATACCATACAAACTGGTTTGGTTCCAAATATAAAGTTGCAATGTGTACCTTTTGTGTGTTTTTCACATTATGGATATCAAAAAATTGCTCCATCTGTAGTATCCATGTTCTGGGATCCTTGCCATCAAACTTCCTCATATCAATCTTTGAAACATGGTGGTCCTTCAATCCAACGTTAGAGTCAAGGAAATCATGATTAACATTTATTTTGTTCTCATCATGAATTCCCTTTCCTACCCTTTTTCCATTAGTGAGCATTTCTTATAGGAAATTTGTCAAATTTGTCTTCAAATATTCCATGCCTTTCTTTAAATCATCCCTCTTAGCTTCCACGCCATGCATCTTAGCTTCCATGCCATCGATCTTAGCTTCCACGCCGTCCATATTAGCTTCCATGATGTCCATCTTAGCTTCCACGCCATTCATCTTAGCTTATATGCCTTTATTTAAACCATCCATCTTAGATTCTACACCTTTCTTTAAACCATCCATCTTAGTTTCTACATCTTTCTTTAAACCATCCATCTTATTTTCTGTTACTTTTTGTGTGAGTGAAATTTGTTGCACTTGGTCTCGTAATTTTGATATATCATGTTGCACTTCTTCCTCTTCTTCATGAATCATGCTAGAGCTTTCAGATTGCTTACTAGGTGTTTCCATTTTCTTTCTTTGGGGCATCAATAACCGATAATAATGCTTCAATATGCCCTTTGAATTCCTTCAAACTAATTCTTCAAACCAAGCTTATGCAAAAATTTAAAAAAAACTACACACATTTTTTCACTTTGTAGGAGCTCAATATTGAATTTGATGTATCTCTGTAGTTTTGGATCTCCCAAGTCTGAAATTTCTTCTTGTGGTAAACCTCTGAGTAATATTTCTAACCCCAAAATTCTAATCAATATTGGATTCTCCAATGAATAGTTAAGCCAAATCTCCCACAATGACCTGTGTATAGACTGGTTTAGTAGAATGAACTTGTACGATGTGCCGCGGGTCATTGTTTCAACCTTAGGTTCTAAAAATGATACCAAAACAAACTACAATCCATCCTATTTTTGTAACTTCTTACAAAAATTCAATATAATGCTCAGAGCAAAAGTTATGACGATTTTCCCAAGATAACCTATTTGGAATGTAATTTGGGGGTCTGCAAAAATCCTAACTTCCTCAGATTATATCTTCGAAAATATAGCGATACAAGATCTGAAATTCAGAGCTGAGATTTAGAACAATTTTTCTCAAATGGGTTTCTTTTTAGCTTCTGAAACTTTATAGCGAAATAGTTATAGTGAAAATTCCACAATGACCTATTTTAGATGAAATTTTGAAGCTTGAAAAACCATACTTTCCTCAAATCATATCTCCAAAAATATAGTGAGACAAAATTTGAAATTTGGACCGGAGGTTCAGCGCGATTTTGTCCCAAATGGGTTTTTTTTTTTACATCTAAAATGTCGTAGAAAAAAGTTATAGTGAAAATTCCACGATGACCTATTTGGAGTAGTGAAACCCTAGAATCCAAAGCTTTGATACAAAATGTTATGAAACCAGCTCACAAAAAGATAGAAAAGATAGATGAACGTCTTAGAAATAAGCCTCTTTGAGGGGGCAACCTCCTTTACATTACATAAATGAACAATTCTTGGATGATTCAAATGACAAAACCTCCTTTTTATATATAAGAGTCTAAGGGGTCACAATATAACCAAGTCGACCTAACAATAATAATATAAAGGCACAAAAATAACAATAGAGGGATTCAATGGGGCACAATAATAACAATATGGGGACAATAGGGGCACAACAATAACAATAAGGGATACAACGACAATAGTTATGGGGGAATCACTAGTATTATAGGGACCTAATAGCACCAAAGAAAAATGGATTATGCAATTCCCCTGCCACTTTTCATAGGGTAGTCCTAGGCATATTTACAAAGCTAGTCCATGACTCTGTGGAAACTTATATGGATGATTTCACCACCTATGGGTGTGATTTATTGGAGGCTCTCTCTAACTTGGGAAAAGTATTAAACAAATGCATTGAAATGAACTTATCCCTTAGTCTTGAGAAGCGTGATTTCTTGATGACTACGGGGATTGTTCTGGTTCACTCAATATCCTAGGAAGGACTGCAATTGGACCCAAATAAAATCGCTATCATAAAGAGGGCCCCTACTCCTCAGAAGTAGAGGGATGTCAAAATTTTCTTAGTTCTATCAAGATACTATAAGAGATTAATAAAAGACTTCAACAAAGTAGCTTCACCTTTATTTGGACTATTGGCCAAGGACTCTGAATTTTTATGGTCATAAAACTGCCAAGAGGCCCTAGAAACCCTAGAGGACAAGTTGACTGCTACACCTATACTCCAAGGCCCAAATTTGGCTCTTCCTTTCCACATCCATGCTAATGCCTCTGACAAATCTATTTGGATAATATCTAGGCTAGATAGATGACAAGTTACCTTATGCCATTTAACTCATCAACAAAAATATGTCCAAGGTTGAATTGAACTATATTGTGACTAAAAAGAACTCCTATCTAGTTATCAGACCTTTGTACATATCATCCATGTTGCTAATAAATATTTGATCAAAAATCCTAATGTGAATGCGTGAATTATTAGATGGTTTCTTTTGTAACAATAGTTTCATCTAAATATCATTGATAAGACTGGTAGAGAAAATGTAGTTGAAGATTTTTTGTCCAGACTGGCTTTGCTTGCAAGTGAGGAAGGAATGGTTGATGACCATTTGTCAGATGAGCATTTATTCGCTATTTCATTTCTCGCTCCATGGTTTGCTAACATAGCCAACTACTTAGTGGTTGCGCAATTCCCTCCAAATCTCTCCTCCAAGGAAAGAGTAGCATTATAAGGAAAAGCAGCCCATTCACTTGGATTGGGGGAAATCTCTTCAAACTAGGCCCAGATCAAATTCCGAGAAGATGTGTCAGGGAGGAGGAATTTCTTCACATACTTCTGGCCTATAATGATGGGACTTGTGGAGGTTTCTTTGTGGCCAAGAGGACAACCTTCAAGGTACTATAAGCTAGCTACTATTGGCCCACTTGCCACCAAGATGTAAGAAGATATACCATTCAATGTGACCGGTGCCAAATAATGGGGAAACCTACTCCCAGAGGTGAAATTCCTTTGCAACCTCAAGTGACTTTTGAGCCATTTGACAAGTGGGGCATGGATTTCATTGGGCCCATTTATCCACCATCAAGACAGAAAAAGTACATAATTGTGTGCACTGATTACTTAAAAAAGTGGGATGAAACCAAGGCTATCAAGGTAGCCACAAAAGAGAAAGTGGTTGAGTTCTTAAGGTAGAATGTGTTTTACAAGTTTGGATAACCTAGCGAGTTAGTCATTAATCAGGGCACTCAATTCACCTCACATCTGATTGAGAATCTGTTAAGCTAGCATAAGATCAAGCACATGAAATCAACTCCTTACCACCCTTAGGCCAATGGACAAATAGAGGTTACCAATAAAGCATTGGAAATCATTCTCACAAAGGTGGTGAGGAGTTGCAAGAAAGGTTGGGCTAACAAAGTAGTGGAGGCCACTTGGGCCTATACTACAACTTGGAAGACAACCACTGGCTTCACCCCTTATGATTTGGTCTATGGTAAGAAAGCTCTTCTCTCCATTGATTTTGAGTACAACACTTTAAGAATGGAAGCACAGTTGATTTGGATGTTACAAGGGCACAATAAGAGAGGCTTCTCCAACTCAATGGGTTAGATGAATTCAAGATGTAGGCCCTCCTACACACAAATGTGACTCAAGTACAAAGAAAGGTTTGGCATGACAAAAATATCAAAGACAAAATGTTTCAAGAAGGTGATTGGGCTCTATTGTATGACTCCGGGTTCAAGGATTTCAAAATCAAGTTGATGACCATATGGCTGGGCCCATATGTGATAGAAAAGTGGCATGACAATGGGGATGTTTATATAAGAACCATTGATGAAGAAGGTATCCCCTTGCTTGTCAATGCATATAGATTGAAAGCCTACAAAAAAAAATTTCAAAGGAAGAGTTCGTCTGTAGTACCAGTAAGGTAGTGATGGCGATAAGAGGTGTCTCGGCTTCCAGCTCACCGAATTCTTGAAGACTGTTGATTTTTTGAAAAAAAATAAAAAAACAATAAGAGACCCAGGTGAAAACCTCCATGAGGCACCTAAGGCCAACTTTTGGGTTGAAAACCTCCTTGAGGTAGTGCAAGAGTGAAAAAATAAAAATAAAAAATAAAATATCCTTGGGTGAAAACCTCCCTTGAGGTGCCTAGGGAGTGAAAATAGGTTTAAAACCTCCTTTGAGGTGACCTGGGTGTCTTTAAAAAAAAAACACACAAAAATGTTATGGCAGGGACCTCAAACCTTCCCACTAATAAAAGTTTGTGGTTTTGTAGGTTTTCAAGGAAATAAATGACATCACGTTCAGAGGGTAGAAAGGAAATAAAAACCCCATTATTCCTTAATTCATTTCATATATTCCATGGTCACCATGTCTCTAGCATCCATTCTCATATCCAACCATCAAAAAACCAATGTGCAGGAAATTTTGTGACTTCCACAGGATCTCCTGTAATAATGATGCATGCCTATTTTGGGTTTAAATAGGAGGCCATTGACCTCACCATATCTCAATTAACACCATTTCTTAGCGATGTCACCCTCTGTGTCAATCAAGAAATCCACTCAAAAAAAATAAAAAAAAATTTAAAAAAAAACAAAGAAAATTCTAAGGGCCATACCATCGGTAGCCTACCTCACCTACCACTCCATATTCCCAATTTCCACCCCTTCCACTCCTAATTCAACACCTATTCCTCCTCCAAAGAGAAAAAACAAAAACAAAACATTTTTTTTTTAAGAAAGAGGCAGCTACAGGAAACCCTGTAGCAGCCTATATTATAACAGCATCAGTCTCCATGCTCCTCCTTCAACATCCATGTATATTAAGAGTATCATCACCCCTACAGGCACTATGGCACCTATCTAGAGCTCAACGACAACAAAAGAGTCCAACACTTGCACATCACAACAAAGAAGCGCAACAGAGCCACCCTCTAGCATGAATGAACAGAGCAAAGGAACCCACAAGTATGGCATGTCATCCACACTATTTCGTAAATATGAATATGATAAAACTATAATAATATGAAAAGCTTGGTTTTATAAGCCAAAGGTGGTCAGTTAACTTGGCCACCCTTAGCCCGACAACAAAAAGTGAAGTTCTAGTCCGCAGGCCACGTGGCAAGGTCACATCAAAGAAAATAAGTTGGAAAGGTGGTCTAGTTAATTTGCACAGCAGTGGGTGATTATTACAAGAAAGGGTTTCATGATAACTAATAGTGGGCCAATGGTCCAAAAGGAGAAATCACGTGCCCTGCAAGCCAGCACACCGCTCCAAGGAATCAACCACAAATAGAAAAAATCCCTAAATTTCATGCATATATTGTTCATTTCGAGATTTAGAGAACTGGGACCACCTGGAGGATCCATCGAATAAGAAATCTAGTCTCGGCCATCCTACAGTGAGCACCTACAGGAAAGGTAAAAAAACTACATGAAATAGTTGGAATTGTCAAAAACTCTACAAGGGGGGTGCCTAGAGCAAAACTATTCAACAATTCTCCTCAAATAGGGCATTATAGTGAAAGGTAGGTGGCACATATCCTTTGTGTTTTGACTTCATAGCTTGAAAAGGGAAAAGGAAAATAAATTTTCAGTTTTTTCCTAGTAATTATAGTGTGCATAGAGATAGACAGAATTGTGTGGAGAAATTGTGTGGGGATAAAGGAAGAATTGTAGTCATCACCCTCCTAAACTCTAAACCCTTAGTCACCTAGGAAAGATCTTAAGCTGAAGCCACCAAACTACATACAATCATATTGACAGAGAGAGGAAATGATAGGAGGTTTCAATAGAAGGGAGCCCACAAGGACATCTAGAATACATCTCCATCCCTTGTGGTAGAGATATTCAAAAGGTATCAATGGTTGGGATTGTTTGAGCTACTTAGAGGATATTATGATGATGTAGCTCAGGAATTTGCAATGTTACTCACATCTTCAGCTAGATTCAATGCGACTTCTATGGTGAGAGGATTGATAGTAATGATTACCCCTGAAAGAATTAGTAGAATCACTACACTTCCTCTAGGTTTACAATGGAGAAAAGGGGATAAAGCCAATATCACTTATGCCAAGAAGAACTTTTTCTTGGAAGATGAGGATCCAATTGAGGACAAAAATGGGATTAGAAGGGAGATCATTCCTATTACACAGTAATTTGTCACTGTCTCCCTGTCAGTCTTCCTGCTGTGTCATGGGACCAAATTAATCATGCTCATGCTCTCTAATGTTGCCAAATGACCCACTTTTCCAAAGTTCTTCTATCATTGCGACTATTGTAAAAATAAACACGCTGATGAGTGCTCCAAAATAGACCTAATGCGCTACCAGCGCGGAAGCACATGTGATTCCCGCACTGGTCGAATTTCATGTGACAGTGCGTCTGTTACTTATATCTGATCACGCTGATATGACTTTCTTTGTTATTCAGCAGCGATGCCAGTGCTCCAGTGCAGTTATGTATTTGTTCTAATAGCCGACCTTCCAGATGACTTTAGACCTGGTTGTTGGCCTTGTAAATGTCGCCCTCCCTTCTGTGGCATGTTTGTTTCGTCATTTGAGCCACCTTCCTTGGAGATAAGCTCATCCTCCCACCATTCATGGAGATTCCTTCTCCTATTTAAGCCTCCACCATTGCCATGAGCTGCTACTTTTTGAATTTATTGTGTTTAGAGTATTGCTGATAGTGTGTGAGCTTGATAGGCAACTGGTGTGACAAGTGTGGGATTGCTAGAGTGCTTAAGGAAGGTTGTGAAGTGTTTCCATCTTGTGTAAACTTGTGGGAGAGAGAGTTTTGTCTTGGGATATCTACCTTCAAGGGTGAATGCTTGAGGGACTTGCTGGCTGGACCCAACCAAAGGAGGATCTGACGTCAGAACTTGGTTGTATTCTCTTTTGTTTTATCAATAATAATAGACGACTATCATTATGGTTCCACTCATGTGTCTTTATTATGATGTTTGAGTTGTATCCTTTCTAACTGATACATAGTTGAATTTCCCGGATTTTATGCTTGTATTTGTCTTGTTTTTTGCATGTGCAGGTGTCTGTTCACGAAGATCGTGAGGATTGTGACCAGCTCAAGTGAATGAACGGAAGCGACGACCCTTCTACGAATATAAGCATTGGATTCGATGTAGGCTCTCATCTTGGCCTTTGTTTTGCAATTAGGAACCTGCGTGTTAGCATTGTTTGATTGTTGCTAGACCTCAGTTAGGCTAGTGGGATCGCCTTTGTCCGCAAAGGGGATTTACCTACACAACAATTTGGCGACTCCACTGGGGAGTTTTACCTTGTTGTTTGATTTGAAAACCTTAGACGGAGCCTGAAGCACGGCCAGTTAGCCTTCGAAACGCTATTGCTCTGCATTAGTGAAGTAGATCAAAGCCACTTCAGTCGATCTACAGTTTGGTTTATGAACTGAACAGCTTGGAGCTAGCTTTTGTCCTTTTCTTGTTCATTTTTTCCTTGAGTTTGATTTTTGCTCTCTTTTCAAAGTGTGGGGATTAGTTCTCTGTTTTTGGGGTTTCCTGTTTCGTTCTGGGAAGTGCCTTGATTGTTTAAAGAGTGATTGCCTTGGTTTGGGAGTTTTGGCTTGATTGTGGTCGTTTTTTAGCTTCATCGCGGTTTCTTATAAAACAGTCACGCTGCCATCGCATAGCCCTTTCTGTGACCTCCTGATCATCGCGTTAATACACAAAACAGTGGCGACGGTTCTGAAAATCGAACCATCGCGGTTAAGTCATGTGCTTCCGCGCTGACATCGCATTGTTGCTACACGTAGTTTCTTATCAGCGCACTGTTGTTGTGTTCCACCCGCGTTGATTCCTGTAGGATTGAATTTCTTCAATTCTACCTCCTGAGCCTGTTGGTCTTGCTATCCCCTGCCTTTTTCACTTGGTTTATGACTTGATTTTCATTGTCTGAAGATTGAAGCACTTTCTTGTGAGTTTTTTTGAAGCAAATCTTGCTTTTTTCTTTGTGACCTAGTTTTATTGTTCCAAGTTTGTTAGATCAGCTTTGCTTGGTTACTCGTTTGCAAAGGTTCGTTTACTGCTTGCTATTGGTTTGATTTAGCCTTCCTCTTTGCTTGCTTTTGCTTGGTTGTTTAAGTGATCGCTGTTGAACCAGTCTTGACATTGTTTCGATTTCTTTTCACTACCTAGGCACAGATCACAGTTGTTTAGGTTCAACCGGTTTTTTCCACATTTGTCTGTATCGTTTCTCAAAGATTGTTTAATGCACTTTGCCATCAACAAAAAGAAAAATCTCTCTTGCTTTTTATTATTTAATGAGAATGAGAAGATTTTCATTTTGATTAATGATTAGTAATCTTAAAGAAAACTTTGTGAGTTTCCATTAGCTGCATTAGGGAAGCTATTTGTTGTTTTGTGACATATTTTGGCATATAGAGTGCATTTAGGCATTTTGAGAAATTACATATGGTAGGACCTGAAAACCGAAACTTAACTCAAGATCAACTTCAAAATAAATCGAATGAACTTAAAAACGCATTGGAACGTAATGCTCACATTCTAGAGGTCTAGGCTAGAGACGTGCTCTAGCGTCGTTAAACCTAGTCACTTTTGTTCTCACATTAAGGTTGGGTGATTCCTCCTTGTGTAATTCAACTGTGGTCTAGTACGGACTTGTGCTCCCACGTACCGTCACGTATATATGGGGAGACTCCACTAGGTTATCATCCTTGATCCACAAGAAGCCGTGTCTACCGCCTTACAACCTGTAACGCACTGAACACAGCATTCAGGAAGATTGACTGCCATACGGAAAGTCCTTGGCTTTCATATGATTGCTAAGGTGTATATACAGTTTTACGGATTGTCTGGTAAACCCCTTGCCTAGTTTCTCCAGAGCAGTCACTTTTTGATCCTTTTCAGACTCCTTAAAAGAAAAGGCTCTAGTGAGCACTTGTCACTTCAGGCTCACTAAATATTCAAAGGTGGCTACAGTCATCTTTTGTCCTTTACTCGACTCTTAAAACATGAAAAGGTCAAGTTGTGTCCTAATGTTTTAAAATTTATTCAACCACGATTACATTTACCTTGTTAGATCTTGTTTGCGCTAGTTTCGAGTAGGGTTTTTTATCGTTAGCTTGATTAGGGTTCTTTCTCATGGCAACTTTTCTAGATTTCACCAACCCAGGTATCCCCTCTGATGGGAATCCTGGTCATTTCTCTCCTTTAGGAAATGTTGGTGCTCCTTACATGGCAATGTTGTCCCTTCCTGGGTTAACTGTTGGGTTTCCTGTTTGGTTGTTCTCAACCTCTCTGGTCCCTACTGTCTCAAGTACTAGTCAATCAGTTCCTACACCTGAACAACATCATGTTGATTCCAAGGTGGACCTCTCCCCTTCTTCGCCTATTTCTACGTCCTCATTTTCTACTTCGCCTGGTGAAAGTTTGAATTCAAGTAACCAGGTGGCTAAGAAGAAGAACAAGAAGACGAAGAAGAAGAAGTCTCCTAAGGGAGAGGCTAAAAGTGCAGTGACTGCTCCAAATCCAATTCAAGTCGAGCCACCCTCTGCTCCTTTGCAGAAGGTCAAATTTCCTTGTAGATTGTGCAATGATGACCACCTTCTTCGTGATTGTCCTGGCATTCCCAGGATCCTTAAAGTATGGTCTCATGATCCGGCTCATCCCTCATCGTCCTCTAGAGCTCATGGCGATGCTACCCTATCAACGGGCAACGGTAAGAAGAAGGGGAAGATTCGATTCCCCTGTAGGCTATGTGAAGGCAATCATCCCCTTCACCTTTGTCCGCTCATGGATAAAGCTTCCGCTGTTTTGGAAGGTCTTACAGCTTCTTCACCCCAACTTCCTGTTGGTTATCAGAGGCTCTCTTCAAACCCTCTCCCTGTTGACAAAGGGATTGACTTAGATTTTTCTCTTGTCTAGGCTCCTCTTCCCGAACCTGGCTATGCCAAGCCTATTCTAGACCAACCATTGGTCGGAGAGAGTGTCAACTTGAGTTCACCACCTGTTGATCACTCTGTTTTGGAAGAGCGTCATGATCATGTTCTTCTCGTCTCATCAGATTCTCTTGAGCCCAAAAATGACTCTCCTATCCGAGCTGATCTAGAGAGTCCTTCTTCGGTTCTCTTAGAGTAGGGGGGCAATCATACGATTCCCCCACCAAGTAGTTCCGTCGTTTCCTTTGACTCGAGCCATTTGACCACCTTCCACCTTCCATCCCATGTGCCTTTCCAGATTATAGTACATGCCTGTGATAAGGCAGTACCTGGCACTGTCTTGGATGAGGGTGCATCTGTCAGTCTTATGCCTTCGACTACTTGGCAAGCTTTGGGCTCCCCACAGCTTGTGCCGGTCACACAGAATTTGATGGCATTTAACGGGGGAACCAGTCAACCATTGGGGATCCTCCCACAGTTCCCTATTACTTTGGAATGCAAAACCGTCTATATTGACGTACTCGTTACCCAAGGTGCTTTAGATTTCAATCTTCTCCTTGGTCGTGACTATGTTAATGCCATGGGGGCCCTCGTCTCTTCACTTTTCCGTGTGGTTTTCTTTCCACACGATGGATAGATTGTCACTATCGATCAATTATCGCTCTTTAGTCCCCCGGTGCCTCCTGCGCAGTTGTCATCCCCTCCTAGTTTTTATCCACCAGTTGTATCTGCCCCACCATAGATCAACTACATGGCCACTTATCTCGTGCCTCTATCCAGTGATGGCGCCGTCGTGCATAGTGTCTTGGGGGCATTGGGTCCTGACTTCCAAGACGTTATCCTTCCACCAGGAGTGACACTCTTAGAAGCAGCGACTTCCTGTTCATTATGATGAAGTTCGGTCGGAGCATAGTTTTATTTTCTATTTCAAGCTCCTTAAAAAATGAAATTAGGTCTGTTCGGAGCATGGTTCGATTTCCTATGTCAAGCTCCTTAAAAAATGAAACTAGGACTGGTCGGAGCATGGTTCTCTTTCCTATGTCAAGCTCCTTAAAAAATGAAACTCGGATTGGTCGGAGCATGGTTCGATTTCTTATGTCAAGCTCCTTAAAAAATGAAACTAGGACTGGTCGGAGCATGGTTCGCTTTCCTATGTCAAGCTCCTTTAAAAATGAAACTCGGACTGGTCGGAGCATAGTTCGTTTTCCTATGTCAAGCTCCTTAAAAAATGAAACTGGGTCTGGTCGAGCATAGTTCCTGATCTTGTGTCAAGCTCGTTAAAAAATGAAACAAGGGTTATGAGGATAGTTCTTTTAATGTGTCAACCTCATTAAAAAATAAAACAACTCCTTTCCAAATCGAGTCTTTTGATTAAGCTCTCGTAAAATAAAAGTTGAGTCTTTCCAAGATCTCGAGAGTGAACCTTCATTCCATCCACTTTGTTGAGTGCAATGAAGCTTGGGGGGAATGTACCTCGTTGCGTCATTATGCT
The DNA here is from genome assembly GCA_000404065.3 of Pinus taeda. Taxonomy (NCBI): domain Eukaryota; kingdom Viridiplantae; phylum Streptophyta; class Pinopsida; order Pinales; family Pinaceae; genus Pinus; species Pinus taeda. The sequence goes on from APFE030338613.1 coordinate 127,907, forward strand.
GGGGGCATGCAAACTTATAACAAGCATAGTTTTTCGTTTCAAGCTTGTGTAAACATGAAACCGAATCCAAGCAGAGTTCTCCATGGTTCAAGCTTGTGTAAAAATGAACCCATACCCATTTTACATCTCGTAATTGTTGTCTTTATCCTCTAAATTCCACTAGATGAGCCTTGGTTTTTTTCATCCCATCGCCACCATCTCTTTGGCCGATCATATGCTTTCACTTGCTTGTTTTCCTTTCCTGAGGGACCACATTTAAGAGTGGTTTTGTTAGCCAGCCTCTTGATCATTACATGTTTTGAGCAGTTCCACCATTGTCAAAACCAGTTGCTACCCTTTATACCACTCGTTCCTCTAGGACGAGTCACCTTTAAGCTCTTTTCTGACTCGTAAAATATGAAAAGATTGTCGAGTATTTTTTCCCTTTTTGACTCGTTAAAAAGAATAAAAATGGAGGTCTACTTTCAGCTCTTTTCTGACCATTTAAAGATGAAAAGATTGCCGAGTCATTCCTCTTGACTCGCTAAATGTAAATAAGAGGCGGTCGTCTTTAAACCCTTTTCCGACCGTTTAAAAATGAAAAGATTGTCGAACCCTTATCGTTTTAGGTTCGTTAATGGTCACGAAGCGACGTGGTTTTGATCGCTTTTTTACTTTTTCAGATCGAAATCGCTATTTATGAAAAGTACTCCTCGGTCGTAATGATCGAGCGGTTCTTTCGAGCATAGTTTTATACTTTTTCGGGCTCAAGAGACACAACTTTATGAAAAAGGACACCCCTGGAGTTTCCTTTTCGCTGTCTTTTCAAACTCTCTAAATATGAAAAGACGCCAAGTTTTTCCTTTGTCAAACTTGTTAAAACTTTATGACATCGGGTTCCGTTGTGATGACGCCTCTCAAGCATATGCTATGCCCGTCAAGCTTGCCATCCAAAAATAACTGGGGTACTCGCCAGCAATGGTGGGGGAATAAAGGAACCGTAATCATCGTCGTGTCGGTAGTATGTCGCTCTTGAACATGGAACTTGTCTGCATTTGTGTCTGGGTGGGGACATCTCATCTTGTTTCACACTTGCCTCCATGGGTTTGGGTTATCCTGTTTGACCATTCATCTGCTCATCGCCTTGTCACCATGACCCCTGATCATTTGACATCAAATACTGCTAAGTCCGCTGTCGTGCTGCCGATATGTTCAAGAGAAGTTGACCTCTGCAGAATACTCAACCTCCCTTTGATATCTCACACAAAACATTTTATCCCTCTCTGTCTCATGTCGATGATGTGGGAAACATTATGTCCCACCTTCGATCAAGGTCACTTCCTATCGACTTCAACTCACTATCTAGGAAGTTGACCTAGAGACTCCCTTCAAGTGCCTTAGAGCCTGCATGCCTCAATGGTAGTTTCTTCGTGTTCGACGCGAGGTTTTCATCATTGGCCTCCGATCGAATGATTCTACGGGTGTTCGACACCGGCTCACTGATTCGCACGCCGTGGATTGTACCTATAGTACCTTGAGGACCATTATCATTATTTGTGGTACCTCTCACATCTGTTAACAGTTTTCATCATTGACTGGTAATTAGACAATGTTCTCGCATGTTTGACTTTGACTCCTACATTCACATGCTTGAACTTGTACTTTGTTCAGGTCGAGTTGGAGCGCAAGACCCTGGATTTTGTATGTCGGGATCCAGGCTGCACTTTGTGGATTATTATAATCACTACATGACTCATTCACTGGATGGATGCGACCATGCCTGAGTCCATTCGTTGATCCTCATCGGATGGCTGCGTCCATACCTGTGATCCAGATTTTTATGTATTCTGTTATGGATGGCTACGCCCATACCATGTACATCATGTATTTGACATATCAGTTGTACTACGTGCAGGTTCTTCCTCGTGGTGTTCCAGTTCAGCCAGTTTCGTAAAGCATTTCACCCCTCCCACTCTCTAAGGCTTCATGCTTTAGGGGGCATCTGTTACACAATAATTTGTCACTGTCTCCCTGTCAGTCTTCCTGCTGTGTCATGGGACCAAATTAATCATGCTCATGCTCTCTAATGTTGCCAAATGACCCACTTTGCCAAAGTTCTTCTATCATCGCGACTGTTGTAAAAATAAATGCGCTGATGAGCGCTCCAAAACAGACCTAATGTGCTGCCAGTGCGGAAGCACACATGATTCCCACGCTGGTCGAATTTCATGTGACAGTGCGTCTGTTACTTATATCTGATCGCACTGATATGAATTTCTTTGTTATTCAGCAGCGATGTCAGTGCTCCAGTACAGTTATGTACCCGCGATGATCCAGTTTGGGCGAGGTTGTTCTAACAACCGGCCTTCCAGATGACTCCCGACCTAGTTGTTGGCCTTGTAAATGTTGCCCTCCCTTCTCTGGCATGTCTGTTTCGTCATTTGAGCCACCTTCCTTGGAGATAAGCTCATCCTCCCACCATTCATGGAGACTCCTTCTCCTATTTAAGCCTCCACCATTGCCATGAGCTGCTAGTTTTTGAATTGATTGTGTTTAGAGTATTGCTGATAGTGTGTGAGCTTGATAGGTAGCTGGTGTGACAAGTGTGGGATTGCTAGAGTGCTTAAGGAAGGTTGTGAAGTGTTTCCATCTTGTGTAAAATTGTGGGAGAGAGAGTTTTGTCTTGGGATATCTACCTTTAAGGGTGAATGCTTGAGGGACTTGCTGGCTAGACCCAACCAAAGGAGGATTTGACGTCAAAACTTGGTTGTATTCTCTTTTGTTTTATCAATAATAATAGACAACTATCATTATGGTTCCACTCATGTGTCTTTATTATGATGTTTGAGTTGTATCCTTTCTGACTGATACATAGTTGCATTTCCTAGATTTTATGCTTATATTTGTCTTGTTCTTTGCATGTGCAGGTGTCTATTCATGGAGATTGTGAGGATTGTGACCAGCTGAAGCGAAAGAACGGAAGCGATGACCCTTCTACGAACATAAGCGTTGGATTCAAGGTAGGCTCTCATATTGGCCTTTATTTTTCAATTAGGAACCTGCGTGTTAGCTTTGTTTGATTGTTGCTAGACCTCAGTTAGGCTAGTGGGATCGCCTTTGTCCGCAGAGGGGATTTACCTACAAAACAATTCCCTATCCTTGGGATGAAGTAAGCTATCACATTCTCAAGTATATTTCTTGTGAGGGAAGGCTCAATATAGTCTATGGTTACTAGTTTAGACTCCTCCATGAACTGAGATGTGGAGAAGAGTTACCCCTTAATAGAAGACTTCGTGTGCCCTACTTCTTGTTGCAATCAATAATAGACATGAGTGTCAAGGTATAGGAAGGAAAGCATCAGTAGCTGGCACGTCATGAACTAATCAAGCTCATACTAGAATATTCCCTAAGCCAATTAAGAGTCCCTATTCTATGGTCCACATTTATAGACATGAACAGGGAGGATGTAATTGAATAAATTGAGTATGAAATAGACCCAACCTCTAGTGGTGAAGAAGAGGAAGAAGAACATGAAGAACAAGAGGAGGAACCCGAAGAAGAAGAAGAGGAAGAACCAAAGGAAGAAAAGGAGACAGAGACAAATAAAATAGAGGGAGAAAAGAATAGTGGGGAAGAAGCACAGAAGGATGAGGCATGTCCTGAAACACATACCAAGGAAAGGAAGGAATCTCCAAGAGTTTCCCTTGAACCCACAAAGAAGGAGGCAACTACTACCTTGACTTCCCTAAGAACACAAATAAAGTCAACAAGAAAAAGTAGAGGCACACTCCCATATATTTCAAAACAAGGAGGATCACTAGGATAAAACATGGTAGACCACAAACACCTACCAAGACTCATATCATCATTGAAGACTCACTAAAAGAACAAGAAAAACTAGTCTCCCCAAAAATCAAAGGTGAAGAGAGCACATCAAAACAAGCTTCCCCAAAGTCTCCAATCCCCTATGTTAGGAGGCTTGTCACTAGGTCAACCTCAACAAAGAAAATCAAAGAACCTTTGACCACTTTTCAAAAAGGGAAAAGCCTCCTATAGGAAACACATATGGTTCTACAGAAAACTCTGTCAACACTACAGGAAACACAGAAAAAGTAGCAGGAATAACAATAGGGACAAAGGAAAGGAAGGGAAGTATAAAAACAAGTACAGGGGGAGATAGATGCTCCGAAGACAGTAAAGGGAGAATCCCTAGAGATGCAGAAACCTAGCCCACAGCCCAATCTCATCTCCTATTATAGATTCATTGAGGGAGGTAGAGTAATACCACATAAATTTTCCATCCCTCTCTTCCTTGATCTTGAGAAGGAGAGAGAAACGACACATCATTGGATGCAAATTGCTAAATCAAAGAATGTAGAGGATGTGGGCCATATGGAAGAGAAGCTACTAGATATGGGAAGATATTTGAGTGAGATAAGAGACATAGAAATAGTAATGAAATCTCAACTAGAGGCTGAGAACACATGTCTGAGGAGGCAGGTATAGGAAAAAGAGATCCAATTGGCCACTATGGTAAGCCTCTCTATGGAGGAACTCCAGTGTAGGATGCCAACAAATTGGTCTTGTACCTAAAAGATCAATGACTGCAATTTCAGATAAAGACCCTAGCACAATGAGGGACTATGCCTTTCCAAGACTATACACAGTTCATTGAGCTCTATGACCAAAGCACTGTGGAGGACAAGACCAAGATATCTAAATTCTACTTACATAACTTGGCCTTAACAAACTTGAATGTATGGGACCTCAATCCAAAGATTAGGGACTTACAACTAATGGCCTTGGCAATATGGATGATTCATGAGGAGGTAAAGGCTATGGAATTTAAGATATTTTTGGAAAGAGAAGGAAAAGAGCCCCTTTACATCAAAGTAGAAGAGATTAATTACATGGCTTTCATTAGCATCCACAACCTTATCACCAATGATCCCCGAATCACACTAAGATACCTAGATACACAAGAGAAAGTAGACATTCATTTTGAGGACATTTTGATATTTCTAGGGGATGAAAGCCATCAATCATGCCAAAGGAGAAGAGGCACACTACCATACAACCTAAAGATCGGGGAGTATCATTCCCCTGAATGAATTAGCGATGCACTGGAGAGGACCCCACTATATAAGAAGGCACTGTAGAGGCTCAAAATCAATAGGATTGGCTTGAAACTTGGTCCAAATTGCTCTTGGTTATTTTATAAGGAAGAAAGGAAGAAGAAGAAAGAAGGCAATGGGAGAAAATAGAGAAGCATGTAGTATTTTATGCACAAGACGATAATACAACAGAAGCCTTGAATGTCAAATAGGCCATAAAAAAAATGAAATACATGGACATACATTAAGTTACTTAGAGGATAAGAAACAATTTCAGTAGGGGGTCATGATGAGGCTAGTCAATAGGTAAATTATATGGACCATAATGCCACTCTCTAGCTTATTGCAGGCAACTTTTCTTACTATTATTTACATGTTTTGTTATATTTTTCTTAGTAATAAGGATAAAGATGAGATGTTATGTCATGTGGCCTAATGTGCATTAATTGTAGGATTTGGAGCAATTTTGGCTAATTTAAGTGCAAGAACTCGAAGTAGACAAGAAAGAGGGATTTTAGGAGATTGGATCTCCCTCCTTAACTCCTCACTCACTAAAATATTCCTCCACCAAATCTCATCAACTCGAAGTTAAAAGAAGCCAAGCCGCCGACGACATTAGCAGCCAAGCTAGTGATAGTTCAAGACAAAATTGATCTTGAGTTGGGAGCCAAGACTCCCTAAATTTAAGGGAGATATTGGTAGCTTCAGTTGTATAAATAACAAGGCTTAGAGCCTCATTAGGATTTGACTTTTTTTTTTAGCCAAGAGGCATTTTTGAGCTAAGACATTGTGATTGATAACTCTTATGTACTTTTGATATTTTAATGAAAATTAAAATCATTCCCTTGATCCAACACTGAGTTGACTCAGAGGGCTGAAGCTCTTTGGTTTTGGGCTTAAGCTCTTTTGGTTTGTTTATTATGCAAGTATTTGGATGATTACTTAGTTTGCTTCCATTTTTGGATAGATAGATCAGTGGTGCAATAGTGACAGTAAAAACTTCAAAAAAACTTGTGATAGTGGCCTTTTCCTCATCTCCCTTATGGGATCATGATTTGAGGGTTCAATTCACACATCCCAAACACAAATTTATTATTTTATTATTGCATAGCCTAGGGTTTATTTTTGAATAGATCATTGTCTCTAAATTTCTTAGAAGTATCTTTAATTGTCATTTTGATCTATTGATTCTTCTATGGTTTTGAAGCACTTCCATTCATAAACTTAGCCATTATTTATTAATAACTCTATTTTCCCTACATTCAAGTCATCATTTCCATCTATAAATGAAGTTGTACATAGATGAAGAAAAGAGTTAATGTTGTTGTAGGGGCTTCTGATCTGCAGGGAGACCTCATCTCACCAGCCTCATCCAATTATTATCTACCTACGCTGCCAAATTCCACCAAACCTTAATCTGAAATATTGTTTTGTAAGCAAAGTGGACATTTTCCTTGAGCAAGTCCAACCATCTTGAAGCGTTGGACTAAGACTTGGGTAATGTGCACCTCCTCTATGCCTTATTTCCCCATCAAACACCTTTCCCACACTTCATTCTACCTTTCCTACCTCCTTATAGGCTTTCGACATGTTTCCTGTAGCAAAATAGGGCATCCTATAGTAGAAATAGGACATCCTTTAGTAGTACAAGAAACCCTATAGTAGCATGTTTTAAACCCGAATTGAGCATAAATTGTAATCTAAGCTTAGGTTGGGCCTCCACTTCACTTCCATACCCTTGACACCATTCCAGACCTACTTCCCCATTGATCTCTCCCCTGCCAAAGAAAAAATTGGTTAAATTAGCATTTGCATTCATAAAACTGAAAATCAAAAAGGCTTTTTCTATAATTTCTAAGTTAGTACATGCATGCAACAATCATTGTAGTTCCTAGAGAAAAATCCATGCTCATTTATTCCATATAAATATATTTTATATACAAGTTTAAGTTATGTCTCTTTTGTAAGAAAAATGTGTAGATGCTTAGCGAGATGACTGTATAGCTCCTTCCAATTGAGCGCTTTCATTTCCTAGAGTATGAAGCATTCCCTTTTTACATTAATAATAATTTTCCCTTTTCCATTTGGTAGTCAAACTCCTTCTAGTCAATATAAGATTGGTTTGAAAACCCTAGTGGTCTATCACCCCAATTGAAAAGTGACAAGAGCAGACCATTGCATCTACTATGTATCCAACACTGTCACCTCCAAGTTTGTATGAACCCTGGGTTGATGAAGTAAAGTTGGTAGCCTTAGGAGTTACAACATTCTTGCTACAATACTGGTGCTCATCAGTATGCTTATGTTCTTCCTCTCAACCAACCCATTCTATTAAGGGCTATGGGGTGTCATGAACTCCCGTTTAATCCCTTCCGTTGCATAGAAGTTCTTAAAAAAATTTGAGACACACTCCCCATTATTATCACTCCATATAGATTTAACCTTCTAGCCTGGCTCTTTCTCCACCAATGCTTTAAACTCACAAAACTTTGTGAAGGTTTGATTATTTTTCTGCATGAAAAATATCTAGTATTTTTTAGAGAAGTCATCAACAAATATAACATAATACTTTTGTTTGGTTGTGGATGTTATCGAGAATGGTCCAAACACATCCAAATGGACTCATTCTAGAATAGCCTCTGCTTGGTTGTCTCTATTGCATGATCTTCAAAGCCCCATGGTGCAAGTGACCCAATCGTCTATGCCACAACTTGCCCATGTCTCATCTTTGCACCATCCCTACTTTCGTGCTCAAAGCATCATAATCCTCTACCTCTAGCTTGTAGAGATTCTTCACCTGAATCCCTATCTTATTTACCTGACTCGTGGTTATGTGTCGAAGGAATGCCTTTCCTTTAGAGAATATTACATCATAGCCTCTATCCTCAAACATGGAAATGGATACCAAGTTATTCTTCAGTCCGGGCACATACATAACATTCTTCAAGGTGAGTGGATCCCCATGCTCCCTCTAAAAAGTAATTGTGCCCAATCCCGTAGCACTATACCTCCTGTCATCACCCATCTGTATATGCATCTGGACTTCTTTCTCCTCTAGGTCACTAAATAACTCCTTATCACTAGTCATGTGGAATGAAGCTCCACTATCTAAGTACCATACACTTCCCATCATTGATTTCAGCATGCATGCAATGAGGGAAACTTCCAATTTAAATTGAGAGGTAAAAACCTAACCCATCGTTCCTCCTGAGGACTTCTTCTTGGACTTCTTGAGTGGAAAATTAGTCGAAAAATGGTGCAGCTCATGAGGATGAAATAATTTCACTTTCATCATGTCTTCTTTCTTGCCCCCATGACAAGAATCTGATTTGGAATGGGAAGGTTTCCCTTTCCCCTTATTCACCCTAATCTCTAAGGCATAATTCTCCTCATCATCAGTCTTTGATGAAGAGACATCCTTGGTGTTCCTCCTGATCTCCTCCTACATCAAATCTGACCACATTCGTTCCCAATTTGGCAGCTTCTCCTGACCATTGAAAAAGTCCCAATAACTATGCCAACTCTTTGGGAGTCCTAGAAGAGAAAGAATCACGATATCATCCTCAACAACCATGATTCCAACACTTCCAAGTTCATCACAACATTGAGTGAACTTGGTCAATTATTTTGGAATAGTCTTGCCTTTCTCCATTTTGAATTTTAGAAGTTTGTCCTTCAGTGCCAATTTCCCTTGGTCATGGTTGTTGTGATGCAATTTTGTTAATGCTTTCCACATAGCATACAAAATTTCCTTCACATGGAAACTTGAGACAATTTGGTCTTGAACTCCCTCAAGGATTATCTGCCTCGCCTTCACCGCAAACTTCTTCGATTCAACACAATTCTGTGTATTCAATGTTGATGGCTTAGAAATGTCTTAATCAACAAATTCCTTCAATCCATTATCCTCCAACACAGCCTCCATTCTATCCCTCATGCTATATAATTTGAGTTATCGTCCAAGGTATACTCAAGACGCAAACCATAGAACGTTATCTACCGATCTTGAAGTATGTATTGAAAATTTGAATTTCACCTGTAACCCGAAACTCAAAACATTAAATCTCCTCTAGTATATTGAATTCAACTCTGATACCATGTAGAATTTCCTATAGATTCACAAGCTCATGCAATTTACTAAAGCACGGGACAAGAATCTACTTCTACTTTCAACCAGTAGAAGCCAATAGATCGATGAAAACAATATGAATAAGAAGAAGACAAATCAATGGCACATAACACTATGTTTTCCTCATGAAAGCCATTGCTCAAAACCCTGCCTATCTGTATTGCATTAAATCAGAAAAATGATTGAAGATACAAAGCGTGTTCTCACTAGAAAAAATCCACACGAGTATGCTCAAATCTCTACCTCACAAGCCTGTTATTAGCCAACACTTAACCAATTTCCACTACCAGCCAAGCCCCTATTTCCTTGTGCAATTCTTAGGATGAATATCATGTATTTAAATGGAATTCATGCTTCCAAAACTATGCAATCAAAACATATGTTCTCCTTTGATTGCATGCATGATATTTACAACTCAGTAAATCATACAACTGATAGTACATTGTCCCTACACTCTAGTCTCAACTGGGTCTTTCTCTAAACAAACATGCATGATTTTCCCATGAGGGGATTTTCATTTAACAAGAGTAACACTTGAGGATGCACCAGTGCACCAACTGACTGTTAGTCCTCTATTAGTTCCACAAACAGTTAGAGCTAAATTAACTGACCATAACTCAATAAATTGAATTAATCTAATTACAACCCAAATAAACCCATCCAAGACCCCTAAAATTTAGGGAAAACATATACATGACTACATAAAGACTCCCAAATTGAAATTCCAAAGGTAAATAAGTTAATTAAACTTAAATAACTACTTACAAGTTGTTATGAGAATATAATTCGATTTTAATTCACAGGTTAATTCAAGGACAAATTAAACTGGAATTTCTTGTTGCCATTTCTCAACGTAAAATGGGCTTCCTAAGAAATATTATAAAATAATAGTGGAAATAATAAAATAAGATGTTATGAAACTAGCTCACAAAAAGATAGAAAATATATATCAACGCCTTAGAATTCAGCCTCTTCGAGGGGGCAAACTCCTTTACATTACACAAATGAATGATTCTTTGATGATTCAAATGACAAAACCTCCTTTCTATATATAGGAGTGTAAGGAGTCACAATAT
>APFE030338613.1:143122-179160 GCA_000404065.3 Pinus taeda
CATAATGTGTTGTCAATTCTTCTGTAAAAATTGCCCAAGTGATAATTTGTTTACGAGAGCAAAGCCATTGATACCATACAAACTGATTTGGTTCCAAATATAAAGTTGCATTATGTACCTTTTGTGTGTTTTGCACATTATTGAGATCGAAAAATTGCTCCATCTATAATATCCATGTTGTGGGATCCTTGCCATCAAACTTCCTCATATCGATTCTTGGAATATGGTGGGTCTTCAATCCAACATTAGAATCTATGAAATCATGATTAACATTTCTTTTGTTCACGTCATGAGTTTCCTTTACTACCCTTTCACCATTAGTAAGTATTTCTTGTAGAAAATTTGTTAAATCTGTCTTCAAATCTACCATGTCTATCTTCAAATCAGTCTTCAAATCATCCATCTTAGCTTCCATGCCCTTTATCTTAGATTCCACACCATTTATCTTAGCTTCTGTTAGCTTTTTTGAGAGTGACATTTGTTGCACTTGGTCTTGTAATTTTGATATATCATGTAGCATTTCTTCCTCTTCTTCATGAGTCATGCTAGAGCTTTCAGGTTGCTTACTAGGTGTTTGAATTTTCTTTCCTTGGGGCATCAGTTACTGATAATAATGCTCTACTATTCCCTTTGAATTCCTTCAAAAGAATTTTTCAAACCAAGCTTAAGTAAAAATTTAAAAAAATCTACACACCTTTTTTCACTTTGTAGGAGCTTGATCTTGCCTTTGATGTATCTCTGTAATTTTGGATCATCTAGTTCTGAAATTGTGACCTGTAGTAGCTCTATGTGTCCTCTTTCCAATGCCACCAATATAATCCAAATTGGATTCTCCAAGGAAGAGTTATTCCAAATCTCACAAAGTGACCTGATTATAGACTAGTTCAGTAGATCAAACTTGTACGACATTCCACGTGTTCCTATTTCAACCTTTGGCCTTGAAAAATATATACAAGAAGCTACAATCCATCCCCTTTCTGTACCTTCTTATGAAATTTCATTCTGATGCTCAGATAGAAATTTATGACGATTTTTCCCAGGTCACCTGTTTGGAATGTAATTCACGAGTCTGCAAAAAGACCAACTTCCTAAGATCATATCTCTGCAAATATAGCTCGAAAAGCTCTAAAATTCGACTTCGAGGTTCAGTGCAATTTCATCTCAAATGGGTTTTTTTTTTTGCTACTGAAATGTTGCAGAAAAAAGTTATAGTGAAAACTCCACGATGACCTATTTGGAGCAATGAAACCCTAAAATTCAAAGCTCTGATACCAAATGTTATGAAACCAACTCACAAAAAGATAGAAAAGATAGATCAACACCTTATAATTCAGCCTCTTCGAGGGGGAAACCTCCTTTACATTACACAAATGAATGATTCTTTGATGATTCAAATGACAAAACCTCCTTTCTATATATAGTAGTCTAAGGAGTCACAATTTAACCTAGTCGACCTAACAATAATAATATAAAGGCACAAAAATAACAATAGAGGGATTCTATGGGGCACAGTAATAACAATATGGGGACAAAAGGGGCACAACAATATTAATAAGGGATACAACTACAATAGTAATGGGGTAATCACTAGTATTGTAGGGACCTAACATAATATTAGATTACATCATCAAATTTTAGAGGGAAAAATGAAAATACTATTTTTTCAACTCATACTTTTAGCTTATTTCCCCATGGTTTACTCAAATGTCAAGCAAGAGCACTCGCTGGATGCATAATTTAATTCCTCTCTAAGGAGTACCATGATGCATACTTTCGATGAACCCTGTTGCACGGAAAATGATAAATATATTTAAAATATGATTGCAATCACATTTTTCATGTATTTCTCATTTTTCGTGTAGGAGGGTCCATCAAAACTATGCAACATCAGTACTCCTTGGATGGAGAATTAAATTTTGTATTCAACGAGTGCTCCCGCTCAAAATTTGAGTGAAATTGCAGGGAGATATGTTGAAAATATGAGTTGAAAAGGTAGCTTTTTTACTTTTTATCTTTTTACTTTTTTACTCCAAAAATGGTGAATCATGCCCCATGGTTGACATCATCATCTTGAATCCTATTGGTTCTTACAAAGTTAGTTTTGGTTGTACATTTTCGTTTTGATGGCCATTTTTTACCTCAAAATTTCTCAAAAGCTTACTGCTCATTTTTATTTTCCAGTAGAGATCGAATTAGATTAAAGTTTCCTCCCTGGATCCAATGACCAAGGTTGATTAGGCAAGCTAGAGAAGAAAGATTGGATATAAATAATATTTTCTCATGAGGCGATGTGATTCCATAAACATTAGAGATAAAACATGATTGGGAGGAACATATAGGTTGAAAACATGTAAATAAACTTTGGGGGAAAGAGAATGAGTCTTTGAGAATTACAGTTGTAGGATTCTAAAGAATTTTGAGACCACCTGAAGTGGCCATGGCACATTGGGAAATGAGATCACAACTGCTCCAGAATGAGCAACAAGCTGGCTTAGACTATCGTGATTGCATTTAGTCTCTTGAAGCAACAAGATAACATATTTTTCTTTGGCTATTTTACTTTTGAAGATGCAACACAAATTTAACTTTATTTATTATTTTTCACTAACCTTTTATTTTGGGTTACTTTTTTTCATATTAATTGGTTTTTTGTTTATATTCTTTTTTCATCAACTCTTTTTCTCTTAATGATGGACCACAACAGTTGGTTCGAAATGATGAAATATTAAAAATAGATGTAAAATCTCTAGAAATATATTTGTTACATATATCCTTGATAACTCTAGATTTATCAAGCGGGCGAGAGAGATCAAATGTCTTGGTGTGTAAATTTTTTTAAAAGCGCCATAACTTGCAAGAAGGATTTGTATGCTTTCAAAAGACTTGGTCTCTCTTGGGAATATATATAACACATATTCAAATTCTAAAGGTTGTAGAGTATGTTCATTCTCAATAAAATTTAGTAATACATCACTATTGTAGAAGTGATTCCTATTTCCCACAAATGAAAAATCACAAGTCTAATTTGATTTTAACCATAAACGTGAAATTATTGGCTATTATTATATTGTATATGATTACTAAATATTTAATGTATAGCCATTACATATTTATAATATAATTTTGAATTATAACAAGTTTAATATAGAATGTACGGTATTAGATATATATAATAAATGATAGCTATAAATATTATTACAATGGCAATGAATAATAAGATAATATAAGTTAGTTACAATTATAAATATATATATTATTATACCATTAATTTTTTTATATATATAATATCAAATTATTTAATATCGTGTTATTTTATACATAAAAGTTCTTAAAATTAGTAATCTATTGATTTTTAATATTATAAAATTATCATCAATCACACGTTGGTCTATTCTCAAAACACCATGGGACAAAAGAGCTTTTCACCTTTGTGATACTAAAGGGGTTGAAAATGAAAATCACCTTCTCTTGTATTTCCCAACTCTTACTCACAGTTGTTCTAATTTTCAAAATGTTTGCCACACTACCAAGCTTCTTGACTCATTAGGTCAACAAAACTATGGAGATCTAGGAACGCTTGTCTTCCTTCTTTTCAATCATAGAAATAAAATGTTAAATAATCCCAATTAATCTCTTATTTTCTCAAAGTCATACGGGTCTTAGTGGACGTTAATCAACAACATCATCAATTAATTAATATAACTATTTTTCTTTTTAAAATAATTAATAACAAAAAGGAAAAAAATAAATTGTATATCTCAAAGTAATTCATTATGAATTTCAATTAATGAGACATTTATTTCAAAATGATCAAAAGTAATAATATAAAATATTTTGTATTTATAATCTTAGGAATATTTAAGATATGTTGGGATTATTTTACCAAAATGTTAATTACGGTGAGATTTATAATAATAATAATAATAACAATAATATTAATTTAATTTTAAGGTTACAACTAATCGAGATACCAAACACATAATCATTCTTTTTTTATTTTATAAATTCCAAGTGAATGATTAATATTAATCGCAATTCTTGAAATTCAATCATTTAGGGGTGGCAGGAGAAGGAAGGATCATTTATGGCCTCAGAGAAATCAAAATTTTAAATTATTCACGGAACTTTAGGAAGATGAAATATAATTAGGTAGAAGTGTATGATTTAATCCAAGGCATTTTTCTTGCCAAATAATTTTAGGTCTCTTCTCTCATTGTGTTGGGTGAATCCCTATTAATAGTTCAATATTTGGTCAAAGGATATTCCCTTATAGACAAAGTTCTGGATAATCTCCTAAATCATATTAATAAGGTATCAAAAGATATCCCAAAGATGAGTTTCAATCCTATTCTAAGGGATAATAACCAAGAAGTAGATCAGTGTGCCAACTAAGGTTGCAATTTGAAGTTTGAAGAGTTTATGGTTAATGGTCAATTAAGACCATCCTCCATCTCTTAGTGGAAGCATGACACTTACGTTCAAATATATAAAAAATTAAAATAAAATTAAAATAAAAAAATAAATTTGGGGGCCTACTGGTCAATGCATATCTAAGGAAAAAAGTTGTAATCAAGGATTACATTTTGAAGTAGGTTATATGTACTGTAAGTTTTGTTTAATTTTGGGAATTTATTGAAAGGTGTTGACCTCCAAAGACTCGTTTATGCTTAGTATTGGTTATATTATTCTTCAAAAGATAATTTTGATTCCAGAGTCTATAGATGATATTGAATATGGAAGAAAATCATAATTTAACTATCAATGTACAATGATTATATAGGCGTAGATTTGTAATTAATACAAATATTCTCATTACTGTCAAAAAACAAAAGAAAAGAAATTCAATCGATTTTTAAATTCCAACTCATTAACCATTTTAATTTAAAAATGGATCATGTTGTCCCCAATTGTTCGAATCTACGACCATGGTTTCAATGCTCGGTTGTAATGTGTGGGAGAATATTTTATACCACTTTAGGCATTGAAACTAGTCCTCGGGCTAGGGGTTTACCCTCAAATATCATATATTTATTACTCTTGCGTGTCACATGAGCAACCTATTTTATGGAGCTTCAACTAGATTTATTGTAGGGGAAATAATTCATAAGGACACTCCCTATAGGTATGATGATTTATTCCATATTTGAGAGTGCAAAGAGATTTCCAAAGATGCCACATCCATTTTGAATATTTTGACATTTTATGCCAACCACTATTGATCCAAATTGGATCCTAAACACTCTCTAAGTTTTCATGAACTCTTTAAAAATCATGCCAAAGATTCAAAGTCTTATAAAGATCAAGCTATTGAAAGGAATCCTCAGACAGTTGCGAATTGCGGTCAGTGCAGATCAATGAGGGTCGTCGATCTAGCGCACAAAGCGATGGACCATGGTAACACGTGCTGACACCAACTAGTAGATGCAGGGACAAAATGAAGTAGTGGAGATAGTTTCTGATATGCAATTAGCGACAAGTCGCTAATCACATATAGCAGGGAAAACCTCTCAGTGAAGGAAAGGCCTGAGCGAACGGACCCAAAATAATTATAAAACATGGAAAATAATGCTTTGGTTCTGTCGGAGCGAGATTCCACAAAATCGGTAGAATATCAGAGGGGCTTCGAGCAGTAAGCAGTTTCATCCGAGGTCCGCCCGACACCACGTAGCGATCACCACGCGTCCCAGCAAGGAGAGAGAAAACCGCTCACATCGGACAGGTAAATGTCATGCTACTTAGCCGCCTGATATGAAAGATGACTATAGGATCTGGGGCCCCCAGATCAATGGCAGAGATGTGTTCTGATGGATGACCAGATTTGACAAGGTTATGAAGTGAGGTCACATAGGATTTGAAGTCCGATATGGATGATGCGTTGGCAGAAGGTCATGCTTCACGGGCATTCTTGGATTTAATGGTAAAAATGATCATTTCAAGTATGTCCAATAGAATTGACACTCATCCTTTACGAAATAGGTGGCCACTTCCCTGTGAGGCATTATACAATGACTGATAATGCAAGACGAAGGGATTCAAACAGATAAAGGCAAGGGGAACTGGAAAGCCGGGAAGTGGAAACGAACAGTCAAGAAGTAGATTGTCTTTAAAGGCAAAAACTAATAGAAAGCAAAAAGGGGGAAGTAGAAAGCTATGAGCAATAGAAAGTAAGTCGAAAGCAGAGAAGAGAAGTTTGGTTGATCTGCAGAAGCAAAGGCAGCATCGAGCCAGAGTCAGGACAAACATAGAGAGAGTCAGAGAGTCTGTGTGCTCCAAAGAAGGCTTGAGAGGTTCAAGCACACTCCTCTGTAATGCCTATCATGTATGAGTCTCAAATTGGGCTCATACTACTGTGACCAATATAGGTCGAGAGTCAATAAGGAGAGTCTGTGTACTCCAGAGACTTGGGGGATCCAAGTACAGTCTTGCTGATTTGTATCTATTGAGTGAGACTCAAATTGAGCTCACTGTTGTAAAAATTCTACTTGAAAACATAATAGGGAGGCCACCACTGAAGGTTCGACCGAGAGATGTAGCCCAGGAGTATTGGGTGAACTCCTTATTAAACTTCTTGTGTTTATATGTGTTGCCTATTATGTTTTCTTTTACTACTTCAGTGTCTGTGTATTTGGCAATCTTATCAATCTGTTGCACAAAATAACATAGGCACATCCATGCACATGAGTCTATAATACCTTATTGTTTGTCTTAGATCAATTATAGATCAAGTGGTATTAGAGCTCTAGGATGCTAAGGTTAGACAAGCTTGTGCTAGATTTTTTTGTTGAATGCTAACTAGGAAAAAGCTCAAATTAGGAGAAGGAGAATTGGTTGAAGCTAAACCAGAAATTGGAAGAGTCTATCCTAAGAGGAAAATGGCAGAAGAAACTCCCTTGGAATCAGACTCCCAGTTCAAGGATAGTTTCGTGACCATGAGAGCCATGGTAGAAGAAATGTATTGAGAATTTAAGAAAGGTAGAGATGAAGATTCATCAACCTCCAAACAAGATAAAGGAGCAGAAGAACCTCTCCTCCATGACCATTCTAAAGGAAAATGGAAAGAAGAAAAGCTTTCCACACCTCCTAATAACCCTGAAAATAAAAAGAAACATATTTCATTAAATTAGATGTTAAATTTAATTTTCCAATATATGATGGAGAGTTGAATGTAGAGAAGTTGGATAATTGGATTAGACAGATTGATGTGTATTGCAGGGTGCAAAGAATTGATTCAGGCGAAAGTAAGATTCAGCTGGCCACCCTACGCCTTGGAGACACTGCCTTAATATGGTGGAAAGGAAGGACACAAGATGACTTGAATAAGCATGGTAAAATCCTTTCTGTCTCAAGTGAATTTGTTTCTACATTAAAAAAACAATTCTATCAACTAGCTTATATGCAGCAAGCCATGATGAGTCTGCAAAATCTTCACCAATTAAAAGGGCAAAGTGTACAAGGCTACGCCAAAGAATTTAGAAAAAGAGCTTTGATTCTAGGAATTTATTCAAACTCACTTGAAACTATGCTGAAGTATATAGGTGGTCTACACAGCTATTTAAAGCACACCATTCTCATGTTTAATCCTACTAGCATAAATGAGGTATTTGTTCAAGCTACACATCTAGAGGCTAGAGGCAAGAATGTGAACCCAAAAGTTTGGGGATCATCAAAACCCACTACCAGTAAGAACAAGGAAAAGAGAAAACAAAAATGGAAAAAGAGGAAGACAAATGTTGTACAAAAGACCAAACTTTCATGCACTGAATGCAAGAAGGATGGGCATGATGATGAACACTGTTGGATTTTGCATCTGGAGCTGAAACCCAAGAAGTTTGATGGCAAAAAGAAGAATATTGCTGCAACTATTCAAAAATATTTGGAGTCAGACTTAGGGGATGAAACAACAATCACAGCCACAGGTATAAAAGGTAAAAATTCTGAAGCATCTACTAGTAATTCTGCACAATCTACTGATAATGAAGAAAATGAGAGGAAAAGGCATGAGCTTTTTCATATTAGAGTTATTTCCAAGCATCAAAAGATAGTGGCTCACAAGTAAACTTAATTTCTGAAGCAATTGTAAAGACGCTGGGATTACTAACAACACCTCATAATAAGCCATATACATTGGGTTTGTTATGTGATAAAGCAAAGCTACAAGTGACTAGACAATGTAAACTTAGGTTTTCTTTTGGGTCAGCATTTGTAGATGAGGTTGAGTTAGATCTAGTTGCTTTGGATATATGTGGAATTGTTTTAGTAAGTCCTTACTTTCATGATAGAAAAGCCATTTTCTATAGAGCTGAAAACAAGTATCAACTCATTAAATATGGAATCAAATATATTGTAAGAGCTCATAAACTCAAGAATAATTATACTCTCATAAACTCAGGGCAGATGAAAATAATTGTAAATTCATGCAAACAATTTTTACTGATGGTTGTAAAGGAAAAGAAACCTGATAGAACCAATGTATTTGAAGGCTGTAATGCTAAACAGCAAGCTGATTTAGAAAAAGTTGTTTTAGAATATGATATACTATTTCAAGAACCTAAGAGTCTTCCACTCAAAAAGGAAATAGTACATGATATTAATTTCCAGCAAGATTCTCCATTGGCTAACATCAAAATGTGCAGGTTGTCCTCTTTAGAGAATACAAAAATCAAGAAGCAGGTATAGGAGCTGCTCGATAAAGGGTTTATAAGACCTAGCACATCACCATGTGGGTCTCCTATCGTCTTGGTGAGAAAGAAAGATGGATCATGGAGAATGTGCATTGATTACTGAGAACTGAATAAGATAAAGATAAAAAATCATTATCCCCTTCCTCATATAGATGATCTATTAGATCAGTTGAAAGAAGTTGTTTAATTTTCCAAGTTGGACTTGCATAGTGGCTACCATTAGGTCAGAGTTGTAGAGCAAGATGCATGGAAGATTGCTTTCAAAACAAAGCAGGGATTGTATGAGTGGCTAGTTATGCCTTTTAGCTTAACTAATTCTTCTGCTACTTTCATGGTAGTAATGAATGATGTACTCAGGCCTTTTATTGATGATTTTTTCATTGTATATCTAGATGACATTCTTATATTTAGTAAAACATGGGAAGAACATTTGAAGCATGTAAAGCAGACTCTAGATGTTTTGAAAAGAGAAAATCTTTTTGTTAAGCTATCAAAATGTGACTTTGGCAAAACATCTTTGAATTATTTGGGTCCTATTGTAGGGGTGGTGAATTGAAGATAGACCTCTCTAAGGTTGCAGCCATTGTGAACTGGCCTAAGCCCAAATCTGCTACCAAAGTTAGAAGCTTCCTAGGAGCTGCATAGTATTGGAGAAAGTTTATTGCTAAATTTTCCTTGATTGCATCTCCCTTACATGCTTTAACAGGATTCAACAAGGTGTTTCAGTGGGGAGGCAAATAGCAGAAAGCCTTCGACACCTTAAAATAAAATATTAGTACAGTACCAATATTAGCACTGCCCGATCTTCAAAGACCCTTTGATATTGAAACAGATGCCAGTGACTATGCCATGGGAGCAGTGTTGATGAAGCACAGTAAACCCAGTTTTATTATTTTGAGACATTTAATTCTCCAGTAGTTAATTATCCCACATATGATAAAGAATTGTATGTATTAGTACAGAGTGTGAAAAAGTGGAAACATTATTTAATGGGCAAAGAGACAATTATACATACTGATCATCAACCACTTCAATATTTACACTCAAAAACTAAGTTGCAGCAATCAAGAAACTATAGGTAGATGGGTTTTATACAACAGTTTCATCTTGTCATCAAATATAAAAATGGCATACACTGTAAAGTTGCAAATATGTTGTCCAGACCAATCATAAATGCATCTACTGTACTTAAGCATAATTTAGTATTGCATGAAAGCTACATTGAACAGTATGCTCAAGATATAGATTTCAAATATGTATATGCAACTTTAAGTCATGGAAGACAAGTAGAAGAATTGGATTATCATGTTAAGGACCAACTCTTGTATCATTTTGGAAAGTTATGCATTCTTCAAACTGAAAGAGTAAAGATAATTCGAAAAGCACACACTTCTCTAATATTAGGTCACTTTGGGGTAAGTAAAACAGTTGCACAGCTGCAAAGATTTTGTTATTGGCCAAAAATGAATGAAATTGTTTCTATATATGTAAGATGGTGTACCATGTGCACTAAAAGCTATCCCAACAATAGAAAACTAGGCTTATACACTCCACTACCAGTTCCTTCTCATCCTTGGGAAAGTTTTCCATGGACTTTGTTGGGGGACTGCCTAAATCTACAAAAATCATGACTATTTATACATTATTGTGGATAGGTTCAACAAAATGTGTATTTTAATACCCTGTAACAAATAGGTTACAGCTAAATAGACAACAAAGGTGTTCTTTCAACATGCATGGATTCATTTTGGATTACCCACTTGCATTGTATCTTATCGATATTCTCGATTTGTTGGGAATTTTTGGTCAAGTCTGTGGGAATTGATGGACCCTAGACTGAAGAAGAACACAACCTTTCATCCACAAATAGATGGCCAAACAGAGGTGGTCAAACGAAGAGTGATCCAGTTACTTAGAGGCTATGGCAGCAAGCATCCCAAGCTTTGGGATGAACATTTATGTTATGTGCAACATGCTTACAACCGTGCTAAACATTCTTCTACACAAAGATCTCCTTTTAAGACCTGTTTTGGTTTCACACCAAGGTTTCCCTTGGATTTTTTCTTTGGTAAAGAAATAGCAGTTGATGGACACAATGATGTGTACAAGGCAACCAAGTTCATTGAACAAATCCAAGAGATTCACCAGGCAATACAAGAATAGTTGGAAAAGAGCCAATCCAAGTACAAGGCAAGGCATGATAAGCATCAAATTGAGCATAGTTTCCAAGTTGGTGATCAAGTCTGGATATATATCAGCAAAGACGGAATGTAAGGTGAAGGTAAGAAGTTGAAGCTAATAAGGTATGGACCTTACAAGATACTTGATAAAATTGGGGAGAATGCTTTTCGCCTTGATTTGCCAGCTTACATGCACATCTATTCGGTAGTTAATGTAGAAATCTTGAGACTATTTGAACCTTCATTGATTGAAGATTCCGAAGAGTAGAGTCAATTGCCTTCTATTGATGACCATTTGCATGAATATCTCAATGAATCGCAGGAAGATACAATTCTAGACAAGAAGGTGAGAACTACGCGTAGAGGGGATTTTGAGTACC
Source organism: Pinus taeda (assembly GCA_000404065.3). NCBI lineage: Eukaryota > Viridiplantae > Streptophyta > Pinopsida > Pinales > Pinaceae > Pinus > Pinus taeda. The sequence continues at coordinate 154,364 of APFE030338613.1, forward strand.
TCAGGATTTGACTCAAAGGTTCAAAACCAAGCAGTGAAAAATGGATAGAAATTGGGCAAGCAAGAAATCTATACCCTCACTTGATTGATGCTTAAAAACCAACTTTTCATGGTCCAAAAGCTTTTTTAGTGGGAAGGCCATGATCCAAATTCGATCCTAAACACTCTCTAAGTTTTCATTAACTCTTTAAAAATCATGCCAAAGATTCAAATTCTTATAAAGATCAAGCTATCAGAAGGAATCCTCAAACAGCTGCGAATTGCGGTCAGTGCAGATCAATGAGGTTCGTCGATCTAGCGCGCAGAGCGGTGGACCATGGTAACGTGCGCTAACACCAACCAGCAAATGCATGGACAAAATGAAGCTACGGAGGTAGTTTCTGATATGCGATTAGTGACAAGTTGTTAATCACATATCGCAGGGAAAACCTCTTAGTGAAGGAAAGCCCTAAGTGCCCGGACCTGAAATAATTATAAAACGCAGAAAATAATCCTTCTATTCCATCAAAGAGAGATTCCACAAACCCGATAGAATATTGGAGGGGCTTTGAGTGGTAAGCAGTTTCGGCCGAGTTCTGCCCAATGCCATGCAACAATCGCCACGCGTCCCGGAGAGGAGAGAGAAAACCACTCACATCATATGGGTAAATGTCATGCTACTTAGCCGCCCAATATGAATGATGACTGTAGGATCTGGGGCCCCCAAATCAATGGCAGATATGTGTTCTGATGGATGACTAGATTTGACAAGGTTATGAAGTGAGGTCACATAATATTTGAAGTCCGATATGGATGATGCGTCATGTTTCGCAGGCATTCTTGAAGTTAACGGTAAAAACGGTCATTTCGGGTATGTCCAAGAGAACCGAAACTCATCCGTTACGAAATAGGTGGCCACCTCCTTGTGAGGCATTATATAGTGACTGATGATGCCATATAGAGGGATTCAAATGGACAGAGGAAAGGGAACCATAAAGACGGGAAGCAGAAATGAACAGTCAAGAAGAAGATTGCCTTTAAAGCCACAAAGTGACAAAAAGCAAAAAGGGGGAAGTAAATAGCTAAGAGTAGTAGGCAGTAAGCCGAAAGTAGAGAAGAGAAGCCGAGCTGACCTACAGAAGCAAAGGTAGCATCAAGCCAGAGTCAGGATAGAGACAGAGAGAGTCAGAGAGTCTGTGTGCTCTAGAGAAGGCTTGAGAGGTTCAAGTGCACTCCTCTATAATGCGTGTCATGTATGAGTCTCAGATTGGGCTCATACTATTGTGACCAATAGAGGTCAAGAGTCAATAAGGAGAGTCTGTGTACTCCAGAGACTTAGGGGATCCAAGTACAATCTTGCTGATTTGTATCTATTGAGTGAGACTCAAATTGAGCTCACTGTTGTAAAAACTCTGCTTGAAAACATAATAGAGAGGCCACCACTGAAGGCTAGATTGGGAGTCGTAGCCTAGGATTATTGGGTGAACTCCTTATTAAACTTGTTTTGTTTATATGTGTTTCCTGTTATGTTTTCTTGTACTACTTCAATGTTTGTGTATTTCGCAATCTTATCTATCCATTGCACAAAATAACATAGGCACATCCATGCACATGAGTTTGTAATACCTTATTGTTTGTCTTCGATCAATTACAGATCAACTATGGTCCATCATAAGAAGAAAAAGAGTTGAAGAGAGGATCCAAGTGAAAGACCTAATAATATGAAAAAAGAGAAACATAGAAACTAAAATATCAACAAATAATAATAAATAAATTTATATAAAATTGTGAATTGAATCTAGGTTGGGTGGTTGGGAGGATTGATTGGGATCCTTCCTACCCAATCTATATTCTGACAAGTGATAGGATGAACTTCGTTCTAATGAATTCGAGCTTGGTTATTGAAAATATGAGTCATTTATCAAGGACCAAAACATATATATTCCTCATATGGAATATAAAGATATTTTCCACATAAAAAATAGTAACATAAAATGTAACTATATAAAATATAAAATTTTAATTTATTATATGGATATATTTATAACATTAAATGTTCAAACACACTTACACACACATAGACGCAATATGACTTATAAATGAAATGGCATTTTCACCGAATGATCAAGTATTCCTATGATACTAGCATTATCCAAGATATTTTCTTCAGCTGATATTATCAAAATTGTTGAAAAAGAATTTAAAAATCATATATGAAAACACTTAAAGGAGAAGCAACATAAAGGAAACCATAAAGAAAATGTATAGAAAATTTTGACAATGGATTTCGTCTAATGCGGAGCATGTCTATGGGCCCTGCTTCAATAGTGGGGAGGCCACTTCATTCATCTCAGCAAAAATGAAAATGAGTACATCGAAAAATACATCATTGTACCTCCAATCCTAGGAGTGACTTGAAATTCGACTACTCAAAACATGACAATCACAACACTAGCAAGTTTGTCTCATCCTCTTGAGACTTTTGACTGTAAACGTGGCCAAATTTTAAAATTTGCATTGATGTCTCAAACTTCATGCCCAACAATTAATGAAGAATATGGGTTTTTCTCCATGACCCTTGAGATCCACTGCTCAAATGGAAAAACAGATTGCACCATTGCAATCCTTGAGAAATTTTGAGCAAAGTGAGTATAAACTTGACTATAACCTACAACTTTGGCTCCCTCGTGGAATCTTTTCGATTCCTCATAGATTCTAGATTATAATATTTTCGTATATTCTATGGAATATACCCCTCTTTGTTTACATGCCACAATGTTTTCACTCCTAGTTCCATCTTTGTCATGTTCCAAATTTGTGGTTGCATTGATTTGTCGACTTTCCATTCATGGCCCCCAGCTAAATGAATTAACATAGTTTCAGTAAACTCTAGTGGTGACCCTAACAAGAAATGGGCCATTGGCCCAATGGTATGTGTGCTCTGTATAGGGTTTGGTTTGGGGCGACTTAGGGGTTCAAAACTGTCAAATCCCATTTTGTAATATAAAACAAATATGCATCACTATAATAAAATGATTTGTAAGTATATATAAACCCCCATTGGCATATGTTTAAACATAAAACAAAACATGATTATGATATCATCTGCCAGTTATGGTTTTAGAACTATAACAATATATAATGGGGTTTATATATAGCTACTCGGTAATTTTTTGTTGACCGCCTGAATATTGACATCATCTAAAACATGCTTTATATAACTATTAGTTATCTTAAAATAAACCACCGATGTGTTTTGATGATTGTTGGCCATTTGAAACTCCACTGTTAACAATGATCGTAGATAGTTGTAACCATTTTCTAAACCACATGTGGAACTCGAACATGTTGGTTCCATTGATTTAAAACAATATTTTGAATCACCGATATTTTCAACCAATGCTGCCAAGTTGCCAGTTTATCTGGCCAATTTGGCCATCCATTGGGTGCCATGCGGTGTCATCTAGTTGGGCCATGTGGTACCATCCAGTTGGGCCATGTGGCATCATTCTATTGGGCCGCCATTTTGACAAAGTTAGTGAGGTTTTGCCATGTGTAGTGGCTCCGCCAAAGTTATGCCCTACTAAAAATATCTGCCAGATTTAGTGAAAGTCCACTAGATTTAGATGCTAATTTGGACAAACCAGTAATTTGGTGAGGCTCCAAATTTAATTGACGCTAAGCTAACTTTGTTCTTTAGTCAAGTTTGACCAAAACTTTGACCGGGCGTAAATTCCACATATGAACTAGGATTGGGGCGTCATCTACACCATTGGAAAAATTATGACAATCTCTTTTATTTGGTTCTTGTTTAAGCACAATCTAAGGAATTTGATTTTTGGGCCACTAGGGATCCACCTGGATCATTCCTCCCCATTGAAGGACTTTTGGTCCCCACAAATTATAAACAATATTGTAATCCTTATTTTCATAACAAATGTCTTAGAGATGCAACCATCCCTTTCCTTCACCTTTGTACTTAGGAACTTGGAATGATGAAACTAACACATGTATCCATATGCAAATTTGTAGCACCCAATACATGTCTAACTTGCAAGACCATACTTTCCAAGAGTTTATGGAACACTTATGGTCAATTTTATAACAAAGATAATGGCCCGTGCTATCCAACTAAATGCCAAAATATCACTATGTTGCATTCATTTATTTTACAAGTTGTTTCCCATTTATGGGGCTTTAAAAAGAAACATGTGATTTAGAATGGAAACCATACTCTTACGTAACTAGGTTAATGGGCTTTCTTCTTGTAGCTTGATTCCTTGTTGAACTGCTTCATTAGTCAATTCCTTCACAAGTGCTTTCACATGCTCCCTGTCCTTATTTGGTCATAGCTCTAGATGGAGTTTCCAACATATGGATTTCTAATGTCCACCCTTGTTGTAATGGCTACAACAATTTTTCTTCCTCCAAACTTTCCTGACCTTGTTTTTCCCCTTATGTGGAGAGGGATTTGTATGTCATGACTCCTTCCTAGTCGACATAACCACCGTCAGTGGTTATCTATTGTGCAAGTCTCATAAGGATAACTTTCCTTAGCTCTTCCTCTAAAATTCTCACCTCCATTTGGTGATGGGCTACAATCACAATCATTGAAATGGTGTGATGTACCATCACCCTGAATTGATTCAAACTCCCTTGATTTGAGACTTTTGAGTGTCTCTCAAATACACAAAAATCGTCATCATAATGGGAACATGAAATTGAAGAATCACTAACAATGTTTACCTTAGTTGTTGATTCTAGAGTGGGTGAGGATGGCATCACTAAGCCTCCATTACACTACAACTTTACCAAGGCCTCTTCAGAGCCTTGTAACTGGAACTAAATCTTTGCTTCTCCTCTTCTGCTTCTTGTAGTAATCTCCTTAATTCAAAATTCTCTACTTGAATGCTTTGGTGATGACAATTTGAATGATAAAAAGAAGATGAAGGAGAAGAACATTCACTTGAATATGGAGACAGATTTTCTCCTTCATTTACCAAAGCATTGTCTTTTGCTTTATTTTTCTTCTTATTTTCCTTCTTTTCTATTCTCTTCTCATAATTTGAAAATGATTTATCTACCATTTTTGTCATCTTATAGAAATCTTGATGGAAAGATTTTCCATTCTCCATTTTCCTTCCTTTTTTTGCACATCCAATCTCTAGTTATCATCCACACTCGCAATTCACATTAGCAAGACGATTGCCTTGATACCAAAATTGATTCAGTATTCCTCTGATACCAATATTATATGAGATGTTTTCTTCGGTTGATGTTAGCATAACTGCATGAAATAGTATATAAAAACCATATATGTAAACACTTAAAGAAGAAGTTACATAAAGGATACCATAAATCCAATTCACACAAAAGTTGGATAGTGGATTTTTTCAAGTGTGGACTACATCTCCGTGCCCTGCTTCAATAGTGGGGAGGCTACTTCATTCATCTCAGTAAAAATTAAAATTATTACATGGATAAATACATGGGTATACAACCAATGCAAGGAGTTCCTCGAAATTTGACTACTCAAAACACAACAATAATAGCACCACCAAGTCTGTGTTGTCCTCCAAAGACATTTGACTGTAAGCATCACCTACTTTTGAAAGGTGCATTGTTGTATTGAACTTTGTGCCCAGTAATTAATGGAGAATGTGGGTTTTCTCCAATGACCCTTGAGATCCTCTCCTTAAATGAAAAAAAAGAACTGCACCATTGTGATCCTTGCAAAATTTTGAGTAGAATAAGTATAAACTTGACTACATTTTGTTACCTGCAACTCTGCCCCGTCAAGGAATATTTAAGATTCCTCATAGATTTTGCATCAGAATATTCTAGGAATAATCCCATAGAATATACTCCTCTTGGTTTGCACATAGTTCCAACTCCTGGTTTCATGTCTACGTTGTTCCAAACTTTCAGTTCCATTGGTCCGTCGGCTCTCTATTCACAGCCCCCAAATGAATGGATTAACATATTTTAAGTAAAATTTGGTGGCAAACCATAGAAGAAATGGCCAGTTGGCCTAATGTTATTCATTCTCTGTATAGGGTTTGGTTTGGGGCCGATCAGAGGTTCAAACCTGTCGGACCCCATTTTTTAATATCAAACTGCCATTATAATAAAACGGTTTGCTGCTATATATAAACCCCTGTTGGAATATGTTTAAACATAAAACAAAGTATGACCATGATATTGTCGGTCAGTTATGGTTTTCTAAATGTATAACAATATATGAATAGGTTTATATTAACCGCTAGATAATTGTCTGTTGACCACATGAATATTCACACCACCAGAAATATAGTTTATATAATCGTTAGCTATATTAAAATAAACCATTGATGTGTTATTCTAACCATTGGCCATTTGGAACTCTCCCATTAACATTGACCATGGACAAATGTAATTGTTTTCCAAGCCACTTGCGAAACTCATACATGTTGGTTCCATTGATTTAAAACAATATTTTGAACTATCAATATATTCAACCAATGATGCCAAGTTGTCAATTAACCAACCCAATTTTACTATCTACTAGTTTCCATGTGGTGCCATCCAGTTAGGCAATGTGGCATCATTCAATTGGGATGCCTTTTTGACAAAGCTAGTGGGGTTTCTCCATATTTGTCTACTCCAAAAAATTTAAGTCGTACTAAAAACCTATGTCATATATAATGAAGGTCTACCAAATTTAGTCATTGATTTGGTCAAACTACCAATTTGGCAAGGCTCCAAATTTAATTGCCACTCAACTAACTTTGTCCTTTAGTCAAGTTTAACCAGAACTTTGACTGGGCGCAACTTTCACGTACGAACTCTGATTGAGGTGTTGTTTGTGTCACTAGAAATATTGTGACGATCTCTTCGATCTGGTCTTGGTTTCAGAAAGATCTAAGGACTTTGATTTTTGGCCCATTAGGGATCCACTTGGATCACTAGAATCCGACAACACAATTTCAAGAAAATTGTTATTTTGTTGTTATCTAAAATACATTTTTTAATACATAAATAGATTCAACAGCCTACAAAACCCACAAGGCACTCAAATTCTACAGATTAAATGACTTAAAGTCAAGTTTTTAAAAATGTTTGCTAGATTTTGATTAAATTTAACCAGAAAATGCCTCAAAAGGAACATTTCATTTATTTGGTTAGACTATATATATATATTTCATTGTTTCAATATAAATGTATTTTTCCCTCTAGAAAAATCGTAATTTTCATTAGAATAGGAAAATTACATATTGTAGATGTGTTTTTCATATGCTATATGTGAGGCTAAGTGCCTATCAAGTAAGAGTATATAAAAAATAGGTCATTGCACTCCACGCAAGGAGGCTTTTCATTACAATGTACTATATAAATGTAAGTATTTATTTAAAAATATTTATATATTATAAATTCATATAACCTTATTTATTTTATTAGCTAACCTTTTAATTTTTATATTCCTCTTTATTTATCAACTCTTTCAAACTGAACAATGGATCAGAATGGTTGGTTTAAAATGTTGAAATATTCAAAATAGATGAACCATCTCTAGATATTTATTTTCAATTTAAACCTAAATCTACTAAGGATTGATAGGGATGAAATATCTTGAAGTGAAAACTTCTTTTAGAGTGCAAAACTTGAAGATTTTCACCCCAAAAGATTTGATTCTTCTTGGGAACCTAATAGATTTGGGAATAACAAGAAATTGTATTTATTTCTTAAAGCTTGTTGTCCATCACCCAAACTTTCTGTAACATAATACTGACTTTGTTAATCATAAAAATTATTATATTGGTTAACGTGCTTGAGAGAATGTATACCCATTGTTATATGGGATTATTTATGTGATTTTCTTCATCATTACAAAGGAAATATATGCATGCATCATTATGACAAGAGTTAAGTATCATTATTTCTATCATCCAATAGTAGTGACAAGATCGATTTGGTGTGGGATCATTATCATAGGGTTAGCCACCCAACGTCAACCTTGTGGTTACACATAGGTTGGCTAAATATGGAGCTTATTTACCCTATTGGTAAGTAATCCATCTAACTAGTTGCAATTACCACCATACCAATATGATTTGTAAAACTTGAAGATTTTCGCCCCGAGAGATTTGATTCTTCTTGGGAACCTAATAGATTTGGGAATAACAAGAAATTGTGTTTATTTCTTAAAGCTTGCTACCCATTACCCAAACTTTCTGTAACATAATAATGACTTTGTTAATAATAAAAATTATTATATTGGTTAACCTGCTTGAGAGAATGTATAGCCATCATTATATGGGATTATTTATGTGATTTTGTTCAACATTACAAAGGAAATATATGCATGCATCATTATGACAAGAGTTAAGTATCATTATCTCTATCATCCAATAGTAGTGACAAGTTCGATTTAGTGTGGGATCATTATCATAGGGTTAGCCACCCAACGTCAACCTTGTGGTTACACATAGGTTGGCTAAATATGGAGCTTATTTACCCTGTTGGTAAGTAATCCATCTAACTAGTCACAACTACCACCATACCGATATGATTAATTGAAAGTAATCTTAGTTAAGCTTCACTACGAGTGTGCAATTTTACTCTTATATTGCCAAGACTCTGTCAATGCATTATGATCAAGTGTCCCTTGATAACTTTAATATTTTTCAATAGAATACTTTATATTAAGTTTTTGTGTATGGATTTTATTTTGATCTACAAATCTACTTCTAGATTCAAACTCGATGTCAAAACCTTGAGTTAATATATAGATAGATCCAACTTGTCAAGAGCACATACAACTAACAATCTTTACGAGACTTGTAGACAACATGCTAGATCTCAAAGCATTAGCTATAAATTGGAGAGTTATAGGATTAGGTAGATTATAGAGGTAGTGTTCTAAGAGAGAGGTGTAGACACTTTTATAACACTTCATCACTACCAGGTGTAGCTCATAAATTTCACATATTCATTATACACACTTATTTTTATTTAGATCAACTCATAGGACTATATTTTATAACATCAAGATGTAACCAACTCCCTTGAAGCAAGGAACATGAGGTTGACATAGTTTAGTGAAGGTACACAAAAAATCCTTAATTCCTATCATGTTTTTTTTTTTTTCTAATTAATACTACCTAAGTACCCACGAGGGATTTGAACCAGTGACCAATCGCAAGGAGTGCTTTAACAGCGTACCCATTCATCGTCAATCCAAAACCCCATGGGTTTAATTCCTATCATGTTATGTATAGAAAACTTTTTTTTTATAATTTCCCAACTAGTGGAATGCTTAGACAACCATTTACTTAGTCGCGAAGTCGACCTCTCAGTCAAATGTTTTATTTGACTATAAATTTTTGATGGATCCTCTTTAGAAGATATATATGTGTGTTGAACCTAAAAGTATAGTCATTCCAACATGCTTATGATGATGATGATGTGTATATTATTATTGTGACATACCCTGGTTAATATTTCTCTCTTGTAAATAATTGTAATTATTTAAAAAATGGCTTAGAGAGGAACACAGATTCCATTGCTTGAGTTAGGAGATTTCTCGAGGGAATTGTTATTTTAAATATCATTCATGGTTTTTTGAGTGGGCTGACTATGCCATAAATTAACTAAAAGAAGATAGGATAAGGGAAGGTGTCATTTGGCTCCAATAACAAGAAAGGAACAAGACAAAACATTAAGGTAGGATGGGTTTCTCTATCAACGAGGTTGACTGTTGTGAAATGTGGAGAAGGAGGAAATTTAGTTTGTTGGAAAGAGAAAGGAGGACCTTAATATTTTTCATCCCCATTGATACATGCAATATCTCTCTCTCTTTCTCTGTCTCTCTCTCAAGGAAATACACACACAGAGGCATATGATAAGGGAACGAACGCCCTAGCAAGCAGAAGTGTAGATAAGCATAGGGAAGATGCATCTAGTTATTGTTGTGGAAGAGTGTAGAGAAAAATATAGAGAATTATTGTTGTTAAGCATTTGGAAAATTTTAGAAACCAACTAAAGAACTGTCTTATAGGTTAGTTTGGCATAAACATCATAAAGGGCAATGTATTTTCTGTAGGGATGAAGAACTCGCTGGAATCTTATGGATTGATGAACCTATTAGACTGTGAATATTCACTCAGGTGCATTTGACGGCTGAAGAACCACTAGGAGTTGCCTTGGGATTGAAGCTTCAGTTCTTGACTCACTAATTAACCACCTGGAGAGTGATTTCTTTATCCATTGATAGCTTAACACTGAATAACCTTCCTTATTATGGACTCTCTTCTCCTCAAAGTTAGCTAGAGTTATCTGTATTGTGATATGCTAAAATGAATATGAATATGCCTGAAAGTGAGAATGTAAATGAACATAACTGGTCAATGAAGGTGGTGTGGCCTGGTGGCATCCTATTTCAGTTGTTTTGTTGGTTAAAATCCTCAAAAGAACTCCACCTCAAGCTTTGGAATTTGGCTCGGGGGTGATAGCTATAGGTAATAGTGGTTGTAGCTTGTCTATGGTTGGGTGAAGAATTGAAGTCCCACTCTCAGTTGGAACACTTGTGCACTGTATAAGATAAGTGTTTCTCTAACTCTTGAAATTAAATGTCTAACATGTGCTCATATGTGTGGTTATTCTTGTAAATTGAATCTGGAATGAATTTTCATGTGTACCTGTGAAGCATTGATGGAATGTTGATTTCCTGCAGGACTTCGGGTACTATATGGCTTCTTGTTTTCTTTCATGGGTTTATCACATGTTATTTATTAGCTCAAGAGATCAGGATATCTCCCAGGTAAGATGGGATTGATCTATGTCAATTACTATTAACTTAAGAATTTAGTAGACCTTTGAGTGTCTATGAGTTGATAATTTCTCACTAGTATCACTAACATTGAATGGACAAGCCCCTATCCTGTCTATTATATCGGTATTGTTTCATTATATCTACAATCATGAAGGATAATGTAAGTTATGTATATAAGCTCAGGAAGGATAACATAAGATAGATACACACACACACACACACAAAGGTGGAATGGGCTAGCCAAAGCCCTATTGAAAGCTCAAGAGGGATAGATCCAAGGGAACCTAATAGTAATGTTAAGGGTGATGGGCCTAGTTCTAGTACCAGGATCAATTGTTCACAAAACCATTGATGTCGAGACATAGCTTAAGTCTGTTAAAACACATCGATTTTCTTATATGGGTGTCATCCCTCTGGTACCATCTGATCCGGATTTAAATAGGAATGCGACAAATTATAGAGATAACCATAAACACAGAGATGGATTAGGAATAATACTTCATTTCATTAATGTAAAATACTGAAATATGCTTACAAACATAAATGGAAATAAACTAGCTAGGGCAATGGTAGCTTATCTCTAAGAAGAGATGTGGCAGGTACATGCCTCTAAACTCTATTACAATGAGGCTCGAAGGCCTATTTATTGTTGAGAAACAATGGAAAACCCTAAACATCCAAAAACCTAACCCTAGGAGATGAAGTGCCAAACTATGGACCCCGTTTTCGGTAAATTGGTACATCAACTTCCCGGGGGCATAACTTTGGCATACAATCTCCATTTGACATGCACAATACCTCGTTAGAAATATCTATCTGAGGAATACAACTTTGGGAAGAGAAACATTAGTCCATGGACCCATGTTGCTCCTAGTTTTCCCAAAAAATGTCGTTTAGAGCCTCAAAATGACTCCGGAAGTTCATGACTCGAAAAATTGCTAAAAATAGTAAACTGTGCTACAATTAAGGAAATTGAAAAACTGAAAGAGACAGTTGTGGGGGTCCAAGTGGGATGGGTAGGTGGCCACCAAAATTGACTTGGATCATTCCTCCCCCCTTAGGAACCAATGGTCTCCATTGCGTTGAGTTCCTCCATGAGATGAGGAAACTTCTGCTGAACTTGGTCCCTAGTGAGCTATTCTACAACCTCTGATGTATCTAGTATTGGTGGGAAGCTTGGTCAAGAGTAGTCCACATTGAACACTCGGTGCAAGTGAAGGAATGAGGGAATGTTGTGCTCCAAATCATTGTTTCCCACTGCCGTAGGACTAGTGTAAGGACCATATTGAAGTGGCCTGAGCTTCTGATAAGCTATTGTAAGGCATTCTTTCTACAGATGTAACCAAACTTTGTCACCCATGTGAAACTTGTGTGGTACCTAATGCTGATCATGTCGCTGCTTGTACTTGGAAATTTCCAGAATGGAGCAGGGATATATCGACCAGTTGGGTAGAGGTGCTCTAAGATTCAGATTGAATGAATGCTTGACCTGACAGTGCAACGGTAACCTTGTGGGTGAGGAGAAGATGTTCCTATCTTCTTTCATGGTTGTATCCCTCCGTTTCTACTGTTGTGTGGAGGAGCCCTTCGTGAGGGTCATGGATGTGGTGATGATATTCTCCTTACATTGGGAGTGAACTAGACAAAAAAAAGAATTTCCTAGTCTAGGAGATGAGCTTGTTGCATTTCTTCACAGTGATTAAAGAGGTGGTGATAGGTGGGGCTACCTCTGGTATCCTGTATAATGAATTACCCAAAGAAATAATTACAGTGTGAGGCCTTGACTCATACACAACATGTCACCTCCATAAGTATGGTTGGCCTAATAGTACATCAAAAACATCAAGAGGTGCAACATCACACAATACCTCATTTGTGAAGGGCTTGATGCTGTAGGGAAGTCGGCACTGTTGACGAACTTGGAGATCTTGTCCTTGGTGAAGCCACCCAATACTATACACTTGCGGGTGTGGTGTAGTCAGTAGGCCCAACCGCTTCACAACGTTTGCTGAAATGAGGTTCTTTTGGCTCCTACTGTCAACAATGAATTGCAGTGGTGAACCCTTCACTCACATCTATGAGTGGAAAAGACGCTCCCCTTCCTCTGGATCTTTGGGCTCATTCTTCTAGACCTTGGTAGTGGAAACAGTGGCACTAGGCTTTGCATCAATGATTTTCTTCCCTTTGTCATTCCCCTTATTGGGTTCTAACTCAAGGTCGAAACATGCATCTCATTTTGAAACCTTTAACTCGGCCACCAACGACTGCTTGGTCTAACAGTCACTTGTGTTATGAGTGGGGCTCTTATGGAACTCACACCACTTTCCTATGTCCTTCCTTGAATTCATGGTGTTTTTCTTTTCTTGTGGCTTCAACGGGTTGTCTTGGGTCACCCCTCCTTGGCTTTGTCCTTTGTTCTTCATATTCGCAGATCCAAAGTCTCGCTTCTTTTGTTTAAAATTCTACTCGATCTTGACAACGTATCAGTATGTCATGCTGAGCGAGGAGATGTTCATGAACTCCATCTCGTCTTGGATGTACATGTGTAGGAATTCATGGTATTTGAGTACCAAATGCAGCTCAGAATCCTTGATACCCAACTTTTTATGAAGGGTATGAAAAAAAATTGTGAACTCCGAAATATCTTGGTCTCTTTCCTGCCGCAGCATCGTCCACTTTATGTATTTGTCCTAATAGCTTTTGACAGGGTAATATTACTCCTTAATGGCATCCCGGAATGAATTCCAAGTAGGAGTAGCTAAAAATAGTGAGTTTGTACTTTCATCCTTTTGCTTGCAGTAAATTTCCCACCAGTCCTTGAAGTGGGGGGCGGCTTTGAGAAGAGCGAAAGTGATCTTTTGCTTGCTGGAAAAATCATGAACAGAAAAATACCCTTCTAGCATATTTAACCATTTATCTATGGCATCTGTGTCTATCTAACCCTCGAATATGGGGATTTCACAATTAACTTGTACCTTAAAGGGTGTGGTGTTTCCAGAGTAGTTGTTGGAAGCCGATGCATTGCCTTTGGGTAGCTGCTAAAGGATCTAGGCAAAGTTTTCCACCATTGCGTTCCTTTTTCGCTCGAAGGCTTCTTCAAGAAAGATTTTGATAGGATCTCCTACCCCCTCATCTTTATTTTCATCTACCATGGGAGGCCATCAGGATTTGTGAGGCTAGTCTTGCAAAGGTTCAACTAAGTCAAACCCTAAATTCTTATATCCCTACCTCGTTGGAGACATGCAAAGAAAAACAGAGAAAGAGCAGACCCGTCCGATATCACTGATGTTGGGTTGTGTTGTATTCTTTCCATAACTAGCCCACGTAGTTAACCGGGGGGTTAGAAGGGGGCGGAGCCCCCACTTCGTTGCACCAATTGTGTATCGAGGGGAGTCATAGGGGGTTTGAGGGGTGCAAGTAACCCCACTCTATGTTTTTGGACCCCATATTAGGTTGGGTGGACCTACCTATGGTTTTATGCATGATTTTTTGCACATGGTTTTGGACATGATGGTTTTCGGTCCATGGTTTTGAATTCAATGGTTTTCAGTCTGTGGTATTGGATGCTTCAACATGTATAAATATGATTGTAGCATTGAAAGGAACATAATGAAAAATCAAGTTGGTAGTCTCAGTTTTGGGACCCAGGGGAAAATATCTATGTATATGTGTTTTATGTGTTATGCTCTCACATTGTTTATTTCCTGTGTTTTAGAATTCGTATGCAGGCAATTTATTTCCGGGGTTAAAAGCTACATTTGGTATCAGAGTTGTTTTGGCTTCAAGGGGACACCTTTGTTGCTGAAGGGTTTCACTCGGCCTATGGTAGACCCTGTTCAGTGGGATATCTGCGAGATCGATTCTGGTGGTGAAAGAAGACGATGAGCAGTGGAAAGATAGAGAATGAGAAATTTAATGGTCAGAGTTTTGAGTTGTGGAAACTCAAGATGGAGGATATGTTAGTGGATAAAGATCATTAGATCGTGGTAGATCCGGGTACTAAACGAACGAGAGTGTCTGATGAAGAATGGAAGAATTTGGATCGAAAGGCAAAGAGCACAATACAATTGTGTGTCTTAGATTCAGTATTGTTGAATGTATCAGGGGAAGCTACAACAAAGGATTTGTGGGACAAGTTAGGGAATTTGTACTAATCTAAGTCTCTGGTGAATAAATTGTTCCTGTAGAAAAAGGTTTATAACCTGAGGATGAAAGATGGAGACTTGGTGACAAAGCATCTGAACGCATTTAATACTATGGTAAGTTAGTTATTATATGTTGATATTAAATTTCAAATGAAGATAAGTGCATCAGTTTGTTGTGTTCACTACCAGATTCATGGGATAGTTTGGTTATTGTAATAGGTAGCAATACAACTACCTTACAGTTTGATGAAATAGTCTCATCCTTGCTGACAGAGGAGATGAGACAGAAAAATATGGAGAGTCAGAATGGTGATGCTTTGTATGTACGATAACGGTCCCAGAATAGAAACAAAAATAAGTCATGGAGTGGGAGATATAAATCTAGAGGGATATCTAAATCTCCAGGAAAACCTGTAAAAGTGGTGTACTAGAAATGCAGAAAGGAAGGGCACTACAAAAGGGACCGTAAATCTAAAGCTCCTGATAAAGGAAAGGGATCTGATGATGCTCCTTCTGCAGAGGCAAAAACCACCTCAGATGAAGGTGAGGATGTGTACTTGGCTTCTTCAAGTACACATGTATATCACGAGGCATGGTTGATTGACTCAGGTACATCCTTCCACTTCATTCCCCATAGAGAGTGGTTCTGCGAGTATGAGAAATATGATGGTGGTCATGTCTTCTTGGGGGATGACAGGAAGGCTAGAATCGTTGGTCGCAGAAAAGTAAAGTTGCAGTTACAAGGTGGAAGGGTTAGAACACTTACGGGTGTTCTGCATATTCCTGCATTAGCCATAAATTTGATTTCTGTAAGCAAGTTGGATGATCCTGGTGTAAAAACAGTGTTCGAGAAGGATATCTGCAAGATGGTTCGGGGAGCAGTAGTATTGATGTGGGGAGATTGGATTGGAACTCTGTACAAGCTACAAGGTAGCACTATTGTTGATGGGTGCAACAGTTCTGTGGTTCCTGAAAGAGGAGCAGAAAAGATAGTTGTCTCTGGAGCGAAGACCATGTTGTGGCATCAAAAGCTTGGACATATTGGAGAGAAGGGCCTTCGAATACTTCATGGTAAATGTATGGTAGAAGGCATGAGTAATAGCTCTCTGGATTTTGATTTCTGTGAAAATTTTGTATATGGGAAGCAGAATCAGGTGAGTTTCCCCTCTATTGGTAAGAGGGTGAAACATATATTAGAGCTTGTGCATAGTGATGTGTTTGGACCTGTGAAGGTTCCATCACTGAGTAAGTTTGTGTACTATGTATCATTTATAGATGACTTCTCAAGGAATGCATAGATATATTTCCTTAAGAATAAATCTGAAGTCTTTGACAGGTTTAAAGAATTCAAGGCTCTGGTGGAAAACCATACAGAGAAGAAGATAAAGGTGTTGACGAAAGATAATGATGGAAAGTTTTTCAGAAATGAATTTGAAGAATTTTGTAAGAAGAGTGGTATAGTACAGCAAAATACTACTCCATATATACCTCAGCAAAATGGAGTTGTAGAAAGAATGAACAAGATTTTAATGGAAATGGAAAGAAGCATGCTCAGTGGTGTTGGGTTAGGACAAGAATTCTTGGCAGAGGCAGTGGAGACTGCATGTTACCTGGTCAATAGATCACCTTCATCAGCATTGGAAGATAAGACTCCACAAGAGGTATGGACTGGTAAGAAACCTTCTCTTTCACATCTGAGGGTATTTGGATGTGATGCATATGTACATGTTCCAAAGGAGAAAAGAACCAAGTTGGATAGTAAATCTGAAAAGTGCATCTTTATTAGGTATAAGGATGGTCTAAAGGGTTATAAGCTTTGTAACCCAGTAAAAAGGAAGGTTGTGTATAGCCAATATGTGGTGTTCAGAGAGGTGAAATATGTTATTAAACATGAAGTCCAATCAAAGGAACCTAAGAAGATAGAGTTTGAGCTAAAGGAGGAAGAATCACACTCTACAACAGAGGAGGAATTAGAAGATGAAGAGACACAAACTCTGGGTGTGAGAAGATCAATTCAAGAAAGAAGGAAGCCATAAAGGTATAGTCCATCTGCTTTCTGTTCAAATTTTGCTTTATCTATTATTGAGGATGATCCTAGAACTGTGAAGGAAGAAGTAGAATCAGAGGATGGAAAACTATGGAAAGAGGCCATGGTTGATGAAATGGAATCTTTGCACAAAAATGAGGTTTGGGATTTGGTCAAGTTGTCGGCTGGAAGGAATCCCATTGGCATCAAATGGGTGTTCAAGAACAAGACAAACTTAGAAGGAAAGGTGGAGAAATACAAAGCTCGATTGGTAGCAAAAGGTTATTCCTAGGTGCTTGGAATTGATTTTGGTGATACTTTTTCTCTTGTTGCCAAGTTTTACTTTTATCTATTGTTGTTGCTTTTGATTTTGAGGTAGAATATCATTTCTTCATGGGGATCTGGAAGAGGAGATCTACATGAAGAAACCTAAAGGTTTTGCGGTGAAGGGTAAGAAAGAACTGGTATGCAAGTTAAAGAAGTCTCTGTATGGGTTAAAACAATCACCAAGGACGTGGTATTAGAAATTTGATACATTTATATGGGACTTAGCTTCACCAGAAGTAAAGCAAATCACTATGTGTATTTTAAATTAATTGGTGATCGTGTTATTTATCTAGTCTTGTATGTGGATGATATGTTGCTGGTTGGAAATGAAAAATAAATTATCTAGGATTTGAAGACCCAATTGTCCTCCAAATTCGACATGAAATATCTTGGTGCTACAAACTATATTTTGGGCATGGAAATTAAAAGAAATCGGGGAAAGAGAAAACTATGGTTAAACCAAAAGAAGTATGTCGAGACAATATTCTAGAGGTTTAATATGCAAGATAGTAAACCGGTGAAGGTTCCTATTCCTGTAGGTGTAAATTTATATGTTGAACAGTGTCCCAAGACACAAGAAGAGGAAGAGGACATGTCCCATGTTCTATATGCAAGTGTAGTCAGTAATTTGATGTATGCAATGGTATGTACCAAACCAGACATTGCCCATGCAGTGGGAGTATTGAGCAGGTTTATGTCAAAACCAGGGAAGGAGCACTAGACAACAGTGAAGCAAGTTTTCAGGTATTTGCATGGCACTAGTGATTATGGTTTGTGCTACCAAGGAAGGCCAGGATTGGACAGAATGTTACATATTTGTGGCTTTGTTGATGCAGACTATGCTGGAGATCTGGATCAAAGAAGATCTACAAGTGGGTATGTGTGATCTGAATTCGATCCTAAAACACCCTCTAAGTTTTCATAACTCTGTAAAATCCATGCCAAAGTTCCAAAGACATACAAAGGTTGAGTTTATTAGGAATACCGTTGAAACAGTTGTAATTTGTGAGCAGCATGGAGCAATGAGGACCCTCAGTCTAGCGCGCAAACCGTTAGCCCATGGTATCACGCGCTGCCACAAAACAAAAAAATGGGAGGTCGATTGGAGAAACAGGGGAGGTTTCTAATATGCGATTAGTGACAAGTCGCTAATCACATATTTTCGAGAAAACCCCTCAGAGAAGGAACAGCCCCAAGTGACCAGAACTGAAAAGTTAAAGACTGTACAGAACTCGCTGATTCCGTCAGATGCAGGTCCCACATGAGAACTGGCAGGATATCGGAAGGGCTTCGATCGGTAGGCATTTCAACCAAGTCCCGCCCGATGCCACACACTGGGTGCCATGCATCTGGCAGAAGAGAGAGAAAATTGCTCACATTGGATGAGTAAACGTCATGCAACTTACCCACCCGATATGGACAGAAACCATAGGATCTGGAGGCTCCAGATCCATGGTGGACATGCAATCCGACAGATGACTGGATTCAACGAGTTAAACAAGCTGAGTTATATCAAGTTTGAAGTCTGGCATGAATGATGAGTTAGCCAGGGAATCATGTTCGCGGGCAATCTAGGAGTTAAATAGAAATAACGACCCTTGAAACATTTCCAAGAGAGCTGACACTCAGTTCGTTATGAAACAAGTGGCCACCTCCCTGTGAAGCGTTACACATTGATGATGACGTAGAATAGGGGAATTCAAAAATATAGAGGCATAAGAACCAGAACGCCGGGAAGCGGAAATGAACAGTTGGAAAGAAGATTGGCTTTAAAGCCACAAACTGACAAAGACAAATCAAGTAGCTAGAAAGCAGTGAGAAAGGTAAGTAAGAAAACTAAGAGCACAGAATAGAGAAAATAAGTCGAGTTGACCTGTAGATCGAAGGAAGCATCGAGACAAAGCTAGAGAGAGTCAGAGACTCTATGTACTCCAAAGAAGGCTTGAGAGGTTCAAGCGAACTCCTCTGTATATGCCTGTCATGTATGAGTCTCAGATTGGGCTCATACTACTGTGACCAGTAGAGATCAATTTTCAATAAGGAGAATCTGTGTACTCCAATCCTACTGATTCATATCTGTTGAGTGAGACTCAAATTGAGCTCACTGTTGTAAAAACTCTGCTTTGAAAACATAATAGAGAGGCCACCACTGAAGGTTGGACCAGGAGACATAGCCCAGGAGAATTGGGTGAAATCCTTATTAATCTTGTTGTGTTTACATGTTTTTCTATTGTGTTTTCTCTAACTGCTTCAGTGTCTATGTATTTCACAATATTATCGATCTGTTGTATAAAGTAACATAGGCACATCCATGCACATGAGTCTGTAAGACCTTTAATTCTTTGTCCTCGATAAATTCTAGATCAATGTGTTTAACCTATTTGGAGGTGAAATCAGTTGGATTAGTAAGAAATAATTTGTAGTGGCACTATCAACTACAAAGGCATAATACATGGCAGCCACTCATGCAAGTAAGGAATCTGTTTGGTTGCAGAGATTGTGTTCAAGTATGGGGTTAGTACAAGGAGCTATAAGGATAGACTGTGACAACCAAAGTGCAATTTTCTTGGAAAATAACCCTGCATATCATTCAAAGACAAAGCACATTGATGTTCAGTATAACTTTGTAAGGGATATGATAGAAGACAAAAATGTGTTGCTAGTAAAGGTGGACACTTTGAAGAATACTGTTGATGCATTGACAAAATCTATGAGCTCTGAGAAGTTCTCTTGGTGTAGAGAAACAATGGGCGTCGCAAGACTGGATAAATACTAAGCTCTCTTGCAGCCCCCTGTGGAAATAAAACAAGTGGGAGAATTTCTGGTTGTGTTATATTCTTTCCACGACTATCCCACGTAGTTAACCGAGGGGTTAAAAGGGGGGTAGAGCCCCCCCTTCATTGCGCTGATTGCGTAGCAGGGGGAGTCATAGGGGGTTTGAGGGGTGCAGGTAACCCCACTCTATGGGGTCTAAGGCAGCACCCCATAAATTGTTTTTTTGGACCCTATATTAGGTTGGGTGGACCTACCTATGGTTTTGTGCATGATTTTTCTCACATGGTTTTGGACGTGATGGTTTTCGATCCATGGTTTTGGACGCAATGGTTTTTAGTCCATGGTATTGGATGCTTTGGCAAGTATAAATATGTATTGTAACATTGAAAGGAACATAATGAAAATCAATCTGGTAGTCTCGGTTTGGGATCCAGGGGAAAATCTCTATGTATATGTGTTTTATGTGTTATGCTCTCACATTGTTTATTTTCTGTATTTTCGAATTCATATGCAGGTAATTTTTGTACGGGGTTAAAACCTAAAACTAATCCATATTTAAACAAGAATGCAAAAAATTATAGAGATAACCATAAACACAAAGATGTAGCAAGAATAATACTTCATTTCATTAATGTAAAATACTGAAATATGCTTACAAATAGAAATGGAAATAAACCAACTAGGGCAATGGTAGTTTATCTCTCAGAAGATATGTGGCGGCTACATGCCTCTGAACTCTGTTACGATGAGGCTTGAAGGCTTATTTATTGTTGAGAAACAATGGAAAACCCTAAACATCCAAAAATATAACCCTAGGAGATGAAGCGCTAAACTATGTTACTTGTTTTGGGTAAATTGGTACATCAACTTCCCGAGGTCGTAATTTTGGCATACGATCTCTATTTGATGCGCACAATACCTCATTAGAAAGATCTATCGGAGGAGTACAACTTTGGGTAGAGAATAATTTGTCCATGGACCCATGTTGCTCCTATTTTTCCCAAAAAAAAGCGTCGTTTAGGGCCTCAAAACGGCTCTGAAAGTTCATGACCCGAAAAACTGCTAAAAATAGTAAATTGTGCTACAATTAAGGAAACTGAAAAATTGAAAGAGATAGTTGTGGGGGTCCAAGTGGGATAGGTGGGTGGCCACCAATATCCACCTGGATCATCATCCCTCGATGATTTCAAGATTCAAGCTCATAAGGCCTTCCATTGTGACTGAGGCCCAAGAATCTCAGATCTAAAAAGTTGTTGCAGTGCCACTCCAAATATCCGAGATTGTTTCGGATGAGATAAAAACCTTTGGATTTAGTCACCACACTTTGACTTGTCAAACATCTGAGACATTGAGTATTCTTGTATCTTAACAGACTCTTCTTTTGTCGCTTGTTGGTAAAAATCTCAGTCTTTCCATTTTAGAGTCTAGCCTCTCATATTTTTCTTCGAGATAGTTTCCTCTGAGGCTAGTTTCCTCTAAGATGGTTTTTCCCCAAGAAGGAGTTTTGTATGGCATATTTTTTGCTGAGATGGTTTTCTACTAAAGTGGATTTTCCTTCACGGGAGTTTTCTCCGAGAGAGTTTATTCCAAGACAACATGGAAAGAGGTCAGAACCTCAAACCTTAGTGATTTAAGAACTTGGTGCAACAAAGTTTCTGTTGGAATGGTTTCCTCTGAGATGGGGTTATCTCTGAGGTTATGTGGTAGTAGTGGGCCACTGCATTTACATAAGAGATGGATTAGGAGCGAGTCAATGGTTTATGCATATATATATATATATATAGATATAGATATTTGTTATGACCCTGGTTGATGAACAAGTCAACAACTAATATACTAATATCAAGTGGCACTAAACTTTGAATTCCCATAAATTTCGATCTGGAGGTAGGATCATGACAAAATTTATATCATCGGAATAATATTTACAAGACATACGCAACTATGTCATCCATTTGAAGTTTTAAGGAAGTTGGAAATGATAAAAAATTTTAGACCTGATTCCCATAATGCTACTTTGAATTTTAGGTCAATATAGTAACCACCTCATTCTAACATTTGTTGGGGTGTGATTAGGAGGGGGTGTGTTATAATTATATTTATTTTGATGCTTTTTTTCTTTAATAGTAACACCTTTTATTTTTGGGTTAGAGTCAGGTACTTATATCCCCATAAATCTCATATCCCTTTGAAACCTATTTCTATTTATAGGGATTAGGGTTTTCACGTTAGAGTTAATGGATCATCACTTGTGGGACATGTTATTATGAAATTTCCACTTTTTGAAGCCCTTTGATAATTAAACCTAGTACAATGATAGAAAACTCCTACAAAATTACTACTAGACCATAACTCAGCCACACTAATAGTGATAGACTATTGATGCAAGCTCAATCATCTAATAAAGGCTATAAATATATGTGATTATACTATTGTGTATTAATAATTAATTATAAATTATAAATTATAATTATAATTATATCTATACACATGTTCCAGAGTATGAATATTTTCACACTTGGAGATCTTGTTGTTGAATAATTCCCCTAGAAACAACTATGTTGATTATAGGAGATGTCATACATTTCGGGTGGAAGACCCATCCATCCTCAGGGACACATATAGATTCCATGAAAGTAAACAGTGTAGGTCTAGAATAAATAGAATAATTTATTAATGGAAAATTGAAGAATTCATTATGATTAAGAAGATTTGGCTTAAATTAATATTAAAATTATCATAACTTCTAACAAATTCTAAGAATCTTCATGCTAAAGTGGGCTAAATCTCCTTGGTTAAGAATCTTATTACATGTTTTCTTAAATGTATATAAGTTTATCTCATATATTTCTGTTTTTTATAATAATGATGATGATGGTGTAATTTAATTAATTTTAATGATTTTTTAAATCTTAGTAATGTGATATGTATCATGAAGTAAGTGTCTTGATGTTTATCATCGACTGATGTCTATTGAAATTTAATAACCTTTTACTTTATATGGTTGTGTTAATTACAATTTTAGTGTTGAAATCATCATAAAATTATTACTTTGATATTATAAATTATTATTATCTCTCATTCTGTCTTTCGAATTCCATTTTATTAACTAATTAGTTAAGAATGTTAATAAACTAACAATATTAATTATATTAATAATCTAAATATGAAAACCATAATATTATTAATATTAATAATATAATATATCAACATAAACCAATATTATTATATATTATTAATCTCTTATTAATCTAATACACTCTCTACCACTCTAATCCTTTTTGTTTTTAGAAAAGTGACCGAACCTAAGTCACAGGTGACAGAGGACATGATATATATTTTATATTACAAAAATAGTGAATTACACATAAAATGTGAAATATATGAAACATTTACATGATGATGATACAAATTAAATCACCCAACTAATTCATAAATAGCATTAAGTGCAAAGAGGCCCTAAATGGCCTGTATAGTTAAAAAATAAAATGCTTCAACAAATAACTAATACTATATATCATCAAAATCAATGCCTATATTGGGATCCTCATCATCAATATCATTGTCAAATAATCAAAACAAGATAGAATAAACTTAACATGTCAAATCGGGGTTATGTTTGAGTGATAGGTGCATCTTTACTAGGGTTCAACAGTCAATGCCACCAACATCAAGGTACATAGAGGGCTTGGTCCTCTTAATTAAATGCTATTTTCATATGTTCATACATGACAAACTCCAATGGAAACATTGTAATCCCTCCGATATTGAAAACTATTACATCTGTTGGATTTTGAGTGAGATATAAAATTCTACTTTGCCATATGAAATCTAATGTGGTCAAAACCACTCTCAAATATCCTGAGTCAATCAATGGTAATGTTAAAAATTTAAGTAGAAGGATGAAAATGAAATATAAAGGAGGATGTCACTTTTACTTTAGGAATTTAAGTATGGCGTAGACAAATCCACTTCCCAACACTTGGAATCCCTTAACATCGCTTAATTTCCCTTAAGTACACTCTAAAAACATTAAGAGCTCCACACCCTTTGAGAAATCCAAAATTGTAACTGAATTGTGTGGGAATGAGGCAATACATCAATTTCAACATGTTTCTTTTGTGATACTTGTTGAAATTTTAGAATACCATTGGGGCTTGTGTTTGAATCAAGTCAAACTCATGTTGGACATGTGGGTGCTTGTATCCTACAAATAGGGCATGAGTCAAACTTGTGTTGGACATGTGTTACCCACATGTCATGTTTGACACAAAGGATTCAAGACGTGAGGGAGGAGGGAAGTGTCAGGTGAGTAGGTTTTTAGTCAAATCCTAACTTTTGGATCTATTAACTAATCATTTTAATATTAATTTAGGTCAAATATTCCTAATTGTAATGAAATTATTCAATTTAATTTAACCAACCTTTCTATTTTTTCGTCTTGCACTCTTTTATTGTTGTCAAAACTTTACATATCCTTGGTAATGAGTGAAGCGTCCACTCAAAAGATGTGACATAATGTTTCTAAAAAAAACATTCAACATCATATACACATGTTGAAACCATTGTTAATTTAACTTATGCATTAAATAGTATTATTAAATTATTAATGAGATTAATAATTTAATCTTATCCCATTTGGACCCCCACAACTGTCTCTTTCAGTTTTTCAGTTTCCGTAATTGTAGCACAATTTACTATTTTTAGCAGTTTTTTCGGGTCCTGAACTTCCGAAG
>APFE030338615.1:1508-18934 GCA_000404065.3 Pinus taeda
TCCATGTTCTCTTGCTTCTTCATCCCATGAGTTATCTACTCAGTCGGCATAAGGCAATGAGGTTGTCCAAGATGAAAATAGTCTCAACACACAGGACTCTTCCCACTTGTCATCATCTTGTGTGTTGCATCAAGACAACTCCTCAAGTTAGCTTGCTAAACATTTTGATGAAGCCTGTGAAAAAGATCATTGTCATCCTGAGAGCAGTTTTGAAATCAGTAACAACAGCCATCCTCAAGCCATGCATGATATGGTTCACATCTCAAAATGCAATTTTTCAATTCTGGAAAGTTTCGAGATGTGCGAGGGAGTCGAGGCACTTCAATGTCTATTGATGGTTATGTCAGGACCTCACGACTCTGGTACACTAGCCCAACCAAATCAGATCTTGTTTCTCACACAAAATCCATATATCTGCATGGTTGCACTCAATGTTTATCCCCGTGTAAAGAATATTTACTATTTTGAGTGTGATATTTCAAAATTTCAAAATTTCACTAATGATTGAATCCATGAGTCTGTTATAGCATGTATGTCTTGATGCACCTCTCTTACATCTAATTCAGGTTTGGAGTGTCCATACCTCATTCAATCATGGGACAACTAAGTTGATCACCTCAAAGGCTATCTTTATCTGGAATCATACTTATCAGATGTTCTCTCTCATAATCAGCGCCTTTGTCTTTTTGAAAATTTGGCACATCAAATCTACCCACTCATCACACCAGCAATCTCCCTATGTGATGACGAGAACACAACCTATCGCGCGAATCAAGTTACTCTCATTTCACCACACCCTAATTGGTTTCATACATTCATAGTGCTGGCATCCTTTCTACATTTCTGTGATTACCATGATGCCTGTGCAATTTTCACAAGTTGCAGGTGGGTGTTCTATGATTTCTAGCGGACAACGAACTTGGTTCCCTCATTCAGAGTTTTTGCATGATTGTTCAAAAATTTTATTTGTTCGAGTCAAACTGGGAATCTGCCATCTTGATCAACTAATATGATTTTTCTTCTACCTTAAATGGTTGTCATGTAGTTTATCATTTTCCCAACATTACATCCAACGATAGTCGCTTTGAACACTATGATTTTCACTGTGTAACAAATTTATTACTAGATTTATGTCAAGCAAGTGAGGCACCTTGGCCTACACTGATAGCTATGGGAGCACCACACTATCTTGACATGACTGTTGAGAATTACCATATCTATCTATCTGTATCAGATTCCCATCATGACCCCCTCTCTCAAATCAAAAATCCATCTTCTCAAATATCACAAATCTTTCAAAACAACCTTCATGAACTTTATGATCCAATCGTTGAATGGCTGGAATAATTTTATTTGGCGAGTCGCGTTGTAGGTAACAAGCTTCATTCCTTCCTCGCACTCACTAAGAAAATTGGTGTAGAACAACACACACTCACAATAGGCCTCTGAGGTTTGTTGAAAAATGGTAGTCATGGAAGAGGTAAGCATGTGTCTCGGGTGGTTGTGATAGATTCTTTGGCCCACAGGCAAGACCTTCTCTCTCATCTGCAAGTTTTTAAAGTTTTTTCATTTTCTGTTGCACACTATTTTTTATTTGTTTTAATTGCTCGTATCTCTGTGACTACAAGTTGGGTATGCCTATGGTGGCTTCACACGAAATTTAATTTCACGTAACCCTGGCCATTTAACGTAGGAGTAGGAGTAGTGTTTTTTTTTCGCTTGTCTTTGCTTGTTTTCATGTTTGTTTGCTTGTTGACTTGGTTGCTTTCCTTGAATGTTGTTGTTTTCACTTTGTTTGCTTTTCTTACTATTTTTTTTCGTTTGTTTTCTTTTCTTCATACCTTACTATTTTTCTTTCTGGAAATAAGTGTTGCCAACTACTATGGTCTGGATTTTGAATAGAGTATGTGGTTGAGATTTGAAAAGACTTGTGACACTGCAACACTTAGCCAATCTTGTGTTCATCTTCTCTATGCTTGGTTATCACCTTCAGTCGACGAAGTATTGATGGAAAATACGAGCCATCTACGAGGGAAGTTTTGGTCCAACCATGAACCTTTGTCAACACTAGGAAGCCCCATGCCTGCACTCAACCTTCTTCTATGTGTGTTAAAGCTCATCCAACTAGTAGAAATGGAGAAGGGGAAAATCTAAACGAGAAAACCTATGTCAGATACTTCTCTGAAGGAGCATCCTCATCTTCTCTCAATAAGTGAAGATCCCTCTTTTGCACCAAAAATAAATAAGTGCCCACGCACAATCCTCTTGAAAAAATACAAAGGTGAAAGAAGAGAAAGGCTTCCTGCACAGAGAAGTGAAACATGCAACTCCACCGGGGTACTCACCAGGCTCACTGGAAGTGGAGCAATGCATGTGTTCTTGCGTGACTTCATCAGGGTACTGTCCAGGCCTACTTGCTGTGGAGCAATAACAAAGATGAAATCTTATACTCTATAAATATTCAACTCACGTTCTAAGCTACCCTTCCTGAATTCGAAACACTGTGATCAAGCTGAACTTTTGATTGTGTTTGACTGAGTTGGAAAAAGGTGAACCATGTATGTCTGTGGGGTAAGTGGGGATCCAGAGAAACCCACACATCAATTCAATACTCCCCGAAAGATGAAGGCCCTGTTCTTCAATGAACTAAAATAGAGAAGTTGGACTTCTACCAGTGTGTTGTCAAGTGTTGTAGCGACTACAACCACTCTGCAAAATTTTGGCCTGCACCCAATTTCGGAGCCTCCCTCGAGAGTTTCACTTGAGGGTTGCACACACTCGAGTTTACTTTGTGAGCTCATGTGAGTCTTCGCACCCACCATGCTTGATCATTTCACCCAATTTTTGCATGTTGATGTCAATGTCATGCTTGCGACCATGTTTTGGTTGTATTCAAGGTCTTTTCTCCGTGTGTACTTTTTGTGTTCGCTATGTAAACATCTATCGCATGTTAGGTTTGGAGCCTGATTATCTTCTATATTCAAAGGTATCGCTGCATTGGGTCCCAGTTCATAATGGGGCAGCAACTTTGCCCATAATATATTCACTGTAGGGGGGGTCGTGGGTGGGTGGAAACACCCTCGATGCTAAAAGTAGATGTAAGATTGCCTTGTAAAATGTTGTAATTTCATAGTCAATATGAGCCATTCATTAGGCAGAGATATGACAGTAAAAGTTATGGTTAATTTAGGGTTTTTTTTCCCTAGAAGACAACCCCTCGCTATATATGAGGGAATCGTATTGCGTCTTTGTGATCTGTATTCTAAGTGAGGAAGAGAGAGGGGATTGAGAGCGAAGAGGGAATTAAAGTATATCTATTGTAGGTTGTATCTCTTCAGTTTGTTGGATAATATAAAAAGGAAGGATTGGTTGTTTCTTCATGGACATAGCCCAAACTGGGGGAACCACGTATATCTATTTCTCTCTTGTTTTATGCATTTTCTGTGTTTATATTTCTGCAATATTTTATGTGTTCCATTCTCCGTAATATATAATTTTCTAACATTACACTCACACATGGAGTCACATACACCATTGCACCGTTGGTCAGTCATGTTGAGCATGTGTGTCTGGACAGTTTGAGTCATCTCGTCGTTAAGACATGTTAGCATGTGTTTGCAAGATTATGTATGCATAATTTTTCTCATTCACATACTTAGTCACTTTGCTGATGTTCTCATGACGAGATTCCCCACTAATAGGTAGACTATCAACCCATCATCGACTTGATTGACTGTCACCCAGAATAATGCAGAAGCCCTAAGCAAGCTATTTCAGTCTACACTGTTTGCAAGCAAATCAATCAACCTTCATGCTGGTCAACCGGAGTGTTCAACTCGGCAGCCACCCCAGAACTAACTACCCTCAAAATTGTGCAGAGGCTGCAAACCTTGCTCACTCCACTTAATGGGAAAGTTGCGTAAACAGGTTAGACAAACGCCAAGTTCCTGTCCTTGTCTCCCTTAGAAATTGCGTAGATCTTCCAGCCATCCGTCCCGACAGTTGACGGTTGCTCAACAAGAAAATTGTGAAGTTTTCATGAGAAAGTGCTCTACTGCCCAACAGTCTTCTCAGCTAAGAAAATACATAGACGTGACCAATAGGCCAACCTCCCAGCATCAACAGTTTTTCCCACCAACAGCTCTTGGCAGCAGACTACTAATTCCCCTTACGAATTTCACAGTTTTTTCTTCCAAGATCTAGCAGCCGATTGCAAGTTCCCTCGAGGAATTGTGTAGTTTTTCTGCCAAGCTCCTGAAAGCAAACTACCAGTTCCCCTCAGGAATAATGCATTTTTTGCTGCCATTGACTCAATATCTCATTGATAGTGCCCTCCAGGAATTGCATAGTTTTTGTTTCCAAGCTCCCGGTAGCAAACTGAGAGTTCCCATCAGGTATTACACAATTTCTGCTGCCAATGACCCAGAAACTGATTGCCAGTTCCCCTTAGGAATTGTGCAGTTTTTGCTGTCAAACTCTTGTTTCTCTCTCGTTCTGGAAATTGTGTAGATATTGCGTGCCCAACCTTTCTGCAACATAGACTATTCCTCTCAAAAACTACGCTATTTTGTCCTCCAACTGAGCCAGACCCCATAGATAGTCACTATCGATCTAGATTTCCCATCTTCATCACATAGTGACTCCTACGCAGTTTTCACCAGTGGTGCCGGAAGACTCCATCCCTGTTCACAACCTTGTCTCCTCTCTAAGTCACCTGCATCCAAAATGATCATGTATCATGGTAGACTAGGAGGTTTTTGGATTTGATGTCATCTCGTCATGAGTGACTGCAGATACAGGTACAAAAATAAACATGGCACGATGACAGATGGGATGAACAAAGGCAACCCATACAAAAGGATAGGTTCACCGACGGATGAACAAACAATGCATGCAAAGAGATGTGCTCGCGAACAGATGATCATGCAAATATGTGTTCACAGACGAATGAACAAGAAAACAATGCATGCAAAGAGATGTGTTCATGAATGGAAGATCATGAAAATATGTGTTCACAGATGGATGGATGAGAAAACATGCAAAATGTGTTCACAGATGGACGAACGAATAGATGAACATGCGCTTTTCCTGAATAGACAAACCTGCCAAGCCTTCCAACATACAAGAAAGGAGTAATGTGTGAATCCAACATCAAGAGAACCCAATGATCATCGAAGACTCAGTGCATGTTCCCATGCGGAGGTGAAGTTGTGACACACCATGAGGACATCCATCACCAACAACACTGCAACTCGACATGCACACCAGCAATAGCACGAATGTACTAGCACTGTCATGTCAGGTTATGTCATCAGTCATGTCATCCACATCTCTACTATGGGCCATACTTTCAATCAATGTCTTGTAACGTGGAAGTCCAAGAGACCCATTAGTTGTACGAAGAGTCATATAAAGTTGAGAAGTCATGGAAGTTAAATAGTCATGAGGTTAGTCGAATAACCACAAGGGTCAGTTTCACCCTTGGGTATAAATACCCCCTCCTTTGTACATGGAAAGGACTTTTCAGCTCAGCTCCTCTTGCATAACCTTGAGAGTCTGTAATGTTTTATTTAAGGAGTAAGTAGTGGCTCCAATGCCCCGCACGCGGGGTTAGTGATGTATGGTGTAACAATGTATCTTGGAACTTTCGCTTAATTCAGAAGCTTGCTCACAGGCCAACACGTTTTCACACATGTATTGTAACTATTGTAAGACTAATCTTTAACACTTGTAATTCATGATTCTTTAACATGTGTTTAACACTTGAACTAATTCACTTGTTGTAATACAATATGTTAATGAAAATGTGTTGTATATGATGTTAATGCTATCTTTCCTGTGTATACTACTCTCCCGGACATCAAACATACCTTTCAAATAAAACTTTCTATAACAACCATGGCACTCGTGCAGAATAATCCACTGAGTATTATACATGTTATCTTCCCTTGTGTGTTGTGACTACTGCTTCGGTGTGGACTATTTCACTAGAAGTTGTGCATGTCCTATTGTGTTGTGTGTTTCTAGCAGATTTGGACTTCTCCCAACCAACTTGGGACTCATTCAAACTATCTCCCTCTATGGTGAAAGAATAAATGACACAAGAGACACTTGCAATCAGTAGGCACATGAACCTTACTTCTCGCAAGACAGAGCAAACCACTCTCTTGTGGTGAAAAGCAAGAGTTGGGGAAAATATTTAATATAATGGCAACCGTGCCATTGTATTAGATGGGCCTCCCACACCAAATGGTGTGAGGTCTAGTTGGGACTTCATACCGGGGTGATCCCCTGATGTTGGCGTGTCTAGCACCATCAACACAACCCTAGGTTAAAAATCCATGTAATAAAGTTAATAAAGGAAAAATTAAGACCAAGGTCATGGGACATGTATTCTAAGCTAAATGTTCAAAAAAACATCCTAGTAGGTGTTCATTTTGTTTATTATGGCTAAATAAATTTAAAAGGAAATGGAAAAGGCTTTGAAAAGGAAACAAGAATTAACTGGCATTTTATTTATGAAAATAATGGAAATTAGGAGAAAAGGAAGGTGAAATGTCATGGGTTGCATATGAGGAAAAAATTGAAGGAAAATAATGGAAATTGAAGAAAATAGAGGCCTCACTAATAAAAAGGATTATGAGGATCAATTCACAACCTTTTTTCAGTTCATTTTTGGAGCTCTCTCTCTATTCTCTCTACTCTCTCATACTCTTTCACACCTAGAGTATTCTTGGAGCACTATAGCATTTGAGGAAGGAAGGAAAAGGAAGGAAAAGAAAGAAAAAGGAAGAAAATATCAAGCAAGGTAGAGCGAGATCAAGCTACTACAATGGGATTACTTGTAGGTATCAAGTTACATGTATGATTTACTTACTATTTTTGGCATGCATGGTACATGTATGTGTGTTTTTGCTAATCTTTCTATCATTGGCATGGATTTTGCCAAGTGTGATAGTGGTTTTCAGCCTTGCCTTGGTATTTCTAGATAGCTATGGTGTGATGGTGTTTATCTTAATTGGTTGAGATGGATTGCTGGACGGTTTTGAAACTTAGTGGGATGGTCTCAGGAGGAAACACAAGGCCTAGGAATCCCTGAACCAGTGAAGGTGGGCTTGCGCTAAAACATGGTTGTGTATACCCTTGTTAAGCCTAGGAATCCTTGACCGATGAATGGCGTGATATACAGTAAATACTAGAGGGTTGAGATAGACAAATTATTCACGGTTTAAGTGGAATGATCCATAGCAATCCATCCTTGTATAGGCTTAGTGATCCCTGAACCAGTATATGGTGGGATTGCAGTAAAGCCTAGTAGTTTATGTTTATTTTTTGGGCCTAGGAATCCCTTTGTGGAATTTCGGTAAAGCCTGGTTGTATAGATGAGGGGTTGGGCCTAGGAATCCCTTGGTAGGTTGCAATAAATTCTTGAGGAAGTGCTAGTTGTTTTGTTGTAAGTTCCACATTCATGCTTGGAATATGGAACAAGGGTGCTTAGCTGAAAGGAAGATTTGGTTCAACACAATCTATCATTGAGTGGTATGTGGAAGTCCTTGACCTTGTTGCATTTTGCATATGTTAATAAGATCTCGTTTCCTCTTGTGTATCATGTGTAAATTTGTTTATTATTATGTGGTTATAATGGATGTTCAATCATTGTTATTATGTTGGTTATAAGCATGGTTTATGATAGACTTGTGTTATGGCTCTCATATTTTTTTGTTCCGTAAATGAAACATTAATGAATGCATGACCTAATAGATGATAATACAACTATTATGAGAGGGCATTATACCTTCTTGACGATTCTCAAATAAGTATGAAGCCCCTATGCTCATATGTGTTCATATGACATGTAGATTACATGTTCATGAGACCTTCTTGACGATTCTCAAATAAGTATGAAGTCCCTATGCTCATATTTGTTCATATGACATGTAGGTTACATGTTCATGATGTGTTTGATGAAATTTATTTAATGGATAGGCCTTGTCAGGTTAGGTCCTTGTTCAAGTTTTGTGTTAGAGGCATTTCCATGTTCTTATTTATCATTTTTGAGAGTTTGATCAAGTTCTAGGAAGAGGCCTGAGTCCTGGCCTTGAAAAGGTGGCTCAAAATCCAAGATCGTTGGCATAGAACTACCTGAAAAATGTTACATTCACATGTATGCCTTGCTTTGGGAGTAACTAGAGGGTCCCAATCACATGGAGGTCTTGTCATGGGTGCAATAAGTGCTCTAGTTCAGTTAGAAGGCAAGTTAACTAATGGGTTTGGCACCTATACTGGTTGGTTAGCCCCTAGCAGTCTTGTAGCTTCTGACGAAGGTTAGTTTGGTTTTGGTTTGCAAATTCAACTTCCTTAACTATATTTGGGGATTTGGATCATATCATAGTAACTTTTTGTCACATGTTTGCCCTGGTGGACTGGTTATCTTAGGTAAATATGGGAGGAGGGTGTTAGACTTTCATGACCACTTTGTTAGTCACATATTGCAGCATAAGATGAGGGCATATGTAACATCTGAAACACCAAATGTATGTACCCTCTGGAGTTGTACACTAGTTTGTGATATCTCAAAGTGACTCCTGCACCTGATCAGTCATGCAAGCATGATCGATCTTAAAAATCTTGTGAAATATTACTGTAAATAATTTTTCAACTAACTTTTCATATACACCTTTGAAGCTTATCCTGGATAACACTCTTCAGTGGAAGTTAACTAGGAAATTATCCTCAAGAGTTAAGTTCCACTTTATTCTCGGGAAAATGCATACTATACAAAGATTATGTCTAAGAGAAATGTAGACATGTAGAATTCTAGTCCCGGTTCGCTTGTAAAGATGTATTTTCCCATCCCACATAATTCTACAACTCCAATGATAGGATATATTCCCAATTGAAAATCTTCCCACAACCACTACTATATTGAGCATGTATATCCAGTTCTCTTGGAACACCTCATCATTCTTAAGCCCATACAATCTACAATACATAGCTATCGAGTACTGATAGGAATCTTTGAGAATCTTTGTGGGATACACTACAAATGGGTAATGGCAAAACTTGGATGGATATCAACACCATGTTTTGATAACATTAGAAGTGTCAAGGGTTTCCCATCTAGTGTAAAATTAATCATTTGCATATTCAGTGGGCTTGAACATCTTATTATATGTCTGCATGTCTTCACCAGTATAGGTAGCGAGTTGACAAGCACTTTCACTTAATAGTACAATGTGAGAATCATCCATGTGTGTGATGATCCATTCAATTACTTTTGCATATGGCATGAATGGTAATTTGCATGTGATCATATGCATCCCAGACTTCTTGACATCAATATATGCATGCAAATATTCTAAGTCCCCAGGATACCTCTCCTGCATTAATTTTTTGTATATTTTTATCCAAGTGACCTATGTGCCTTTATCAATGAAGCATTGAGTATCTACGTCTATGGGAACATCGATCCTTGTAACTTCAATAGGTTCATCAATGCTTGCTTCTAAAAGTTCTTTGGAAATCACTTTACAAGAAAACATGTCTCCAACAAATGATTACAAAATGGTTACACTTGTAACACGAGAACCTACTTGGGGAAACACACTCATAATGATAATATTACATTAAAACAACCTAACTATGAAGCAATACGTGTAAATCATGTTCAAGGAGCCATTATAGATGATAGATCATGAAAAATTGTGAACAAAAACCTAAAATAAATTGCATGTAAGAGAAAATACACAAGAAAACTAAGATGGCATAGTTTCAAAGAACAAAGGGGACATGCATGCTCATATGGGGCTACGTAGTGTGCTCATGCTCTCGAGAAAGAAAGAAAAATAAATAATGGCACACTATCATACCTTGAAGGGTCGAAAGGATGGGAAAAGGGTCTTTATTTCTTCCCTATGCACCCATTCTCGCAAGGAGACAAGGAGGGCACACTATCACATTCCAAAGGGACAAAGGGTGAGGTTAACAAGGCTTCAGGTCTTCACAATGCGCTGATGCACTCAAGGAAACGAAGGGTACACTATCACATGCCAAAGGGTTGAATGATGAAGTTGCATGACTTCGTGATGCAATCATGCACTCTAAGGTAAATATGACACACTGTATCAATCTGAATGGTCGAAGGGAAATGCCTCGTGCCTCTGTGAGCACTCATGCACTTAGGAAGTAAACTTGGTCAAACAGGGCGCACTTTTCGAGGAAAATGGGGCTTTGAGATGAAGGAGTGCACTCTATATCTTAGAAGCTCATAAATAAGTTCAATCAACAGAATTTGATGATATTATGAGGAAGAAAGGATATATAAGTATTTATAATAGTTGTCGCATGCATGGTGGAAGATAAAATATTTCAAGAATTTGAAGAGTTTCTTGCATGTGATAGTGGATTAACACTTGCAACATGAAGATTCAACATAGATTCCTAATAAGGTCAAGCTAATGTGACCTGTCGTGCTCCGGGAGCATCAGTGCATGTTATTTTATACGAGTTCAGGTTGTAGAATTTTCTACTGAAGACATTATGTACTTAGAATGTTATCCTAGATAACCTATGAAGGTTGCGAAGGGTTGTGGATTCACGGATGGTGACAATTCCATAGGATGGTTTAGTATCAAGATTGGCTTGTTGCACTTAAAGAGGTTGAGAAGCATCAATTCTGAAAGTACGTCAAGGGTGGTATGAAGCAGTTATGTTTTAAATGGATCAAGTGGGAAGCTTGAAAGTGTGGTCAAGAAAAGAGTGGAAACAATGGCATTTCAGAGTGGATATGAGTGCTATTGATGATCATATTAGACAAATTTGAAAGTGATCCATCCATTTTTGTAATGTCTATTTTCCATATTTTTCATGTAAGCATTAAGGGAGGTTATCGGAAGTAATGCTTGCATGACTTCCAAGTTGTCATGAGTTGTAATTGTGTGAGTTCCTAAGTTAATACTTGTACTTTCTATTTCTATTATTCTAGATCCACCATTCTCGGATCTAGAAGTATCATGTATTCCTATATATGTAATGCCTATGAGATCAATAAAAATATAGTGTGATTTGTGCAGTGTGTAATCACTATCTGTGCTCTCTTCTATTTTTCTAATACAACCATCATATACCATGCTAAAAGAAATAAATACGATACTGTGTGAAAATAAAGTGGCGATGAACTGCTTTGATATGGTATAAGATATAATACAACAATTAGGAGTTGGGAAATCTAGTAGAAGATTTGTATTTTCAATTGAAAATAGTGTCAACAAGAACGAAATGTCATATCTGAGAAAATGATGGATCTTAATAACCAAGAAATCTTAGCCATTGCTCCCTTTATAATTTAAAAGGTGGAATTTCCACGGCTCTTTGCTAGTTTGTTTAAATTTAAATCAACTCTCACTACATATAAGTCTTATAACAAGTCTCACTACATTCAAATATTATAATAACCAACTTAAATCACCATAGAATTGATTGTTTCAACTTTCTAGTTGGCCTCATTTTTAAATTTCCATGACTGCACCTTTTCGTAATAGATGTATGCAGTCATCACAACTTTTAAAGGTTCGCATCATAGGCTCTCACAATGTTGTTTCCTTGAAGTATACATAAAATCGAAAACATCATCATAATCTCTACAAAAATAATTTGTGCAGGTAGTCTTACTTTCCAAAAATGTATATAGTGATGAAATCACACACACACACACACACACACACACACACACACACACGCATATATACACGCCCACCATCCACAACGTGCATCTAGATCCTTTTTCCTTAGTAATCCTAAATAAGGAAATCAAAATTCATGTCGATTATTTTATTAGAAAAATTAGGGAGATGACAAGAGAGAGCAATTACACATACAAATCACACATTTCTCTTTATTGATCATCTAAGGAAATTACATATATAAGGATTAGATCATTGACTCCAACAATTTATAAATCAAACATGACACGACTCCAACTCTTAACATAGGAATCAATAATCTCTAGATGACGCTTGGGAACTCACAATGACAACTTACCACAACACATGGAAGCATTACCTCCAAGACCCTTCCTTAATGCTTACATAGAAAACAATAAAATTACATATTACAACAACAAGAATAATCTATGTGTGGTCATCATCAACATTCACATCCGCTTTGAAATCTCGTAAACACTGCTCTTTCACCACCACATATTCAAGTTATCACTTGACCTCCATTTAAAATGTAACGACCTCTCATCATCGTTGATGAAATTTGCAAGATCAACAATATTGAAAACTTGGGTCTTCGATGCTTCCGCAATAAGATCTGTCAAGTAATGAACTATCCTATGGACCAACCACTATCTATCGGATATTCACTTTCGGTTATCTGTTAGTTACTAGGATGGAGGTTTGGATACTAAATGTATTCAAAAGTTAATAAAAAAACTTGACATTAGTAATGCACAATAATTGATGTTTCTGACACCGTGACTTCCAATTTAAGAACCACCAACTCTTTTCATAGCCATAATTGAAAAAAATAAAAAAAATACTTCAACTCACACCACAATAATTTACATATATAATATCCACTCAACCACTCTCACCAATACATTAATTCTTTTTTTATTAATAAAATAGGTCTCTCACTAACATTAAAATAACCTTAAAACTATAATGCTAAAAACAAATAACTTTTTCTATCATTCACACGTGGCCAATTTATAACTCAGGTTGTTTTACCTTCTCCTTGAATTCCTATGACACGAATTCCAAGGAGTCTTCCAACTCAATGGGGTCTCAAAAGGCTGACTATTTCGTGGCATGTGATACCCTACAACTGTGCGCGCCTCCTTTTCCATGTGAAGAAGGATCAAAGGGGCTACAAGCCAAAGACGAAGACATTTATCACGTGTTGATCGATTTGCGGTTGCAAGACGAATGTCATAATACTCTAGATAGAAACATTTCAACACATCTTTCAGGCCCTCTATGTTGTTTATTCACACCAGCCCTTCTCTGTGCACACTTATTTCTTCAAATCATTGGTGAAAAGGTGATCTGTCTCTAATTGACATGATGCCATGATAAAAAAAGATAAAAGAAGGTTGTTCCAAAACCTTTGATTTTCTTCTCTGCCATCTCTTTCAGATTTGAGATAGGATATTATACTAAGAGTGCAGATATGGGTCTTCTCCGAGGCTACGACAACTTGACTCACTATGGGCCAAATATTAGGAGATCAAACTGAGTGAAATCTATTTCAGAGAGGCAAAAAATGGAAGTTGGATCAGACATTTACTCACACTAGCAGTGACTCCATAATTTCATTCAAAGGTTGATTTAACTCACGAATTTCCATCTCCGCATATTCACGATGGATCTTAGATACCATTGGACGTGTCATGCCCCTACACTAGCGGTACTCTTCCAACCACACTATAGTGAGGTGAGGCACTACCAACCATTTTCTTTTCACCAATACTTACAATTGTAGACTACGCCTAACATTCCATACTTAGTTTATTTTTCATCTATGTGGATTGTTCTACATGAAGTTGTGCATGTCTTGTTGTGTTGTGTGCTCCTAGCAGAGTTGGGACTTCTTCCAACTGGCTTGGGACTTCTCACAACCAACTTGGGACTTCTCCCAACTGACTTGGGACTCATTCCCACCCTCTCCCTCTACAATGAAAGAAAAATTGACACAAGAGACACTTGCAATCACCAAGCATGCGAACCTCACTTCTCGCAAGACAAAGAAAACCACTCTCTTGTGATGACAAACAAGAATTGAGGAAAATATTTAAGATAATGGCAACTAGACCATCGTATCGGATGGGACTCCCACACCAAATGGTGTGAGGTATAGCTGGGACTTCATACCAGAATGACCCCCTGATGTTGGTGGGGCCAGCACCGTCAACATTTTGGTGCTAGAAGGAGGTCCAGATGACAAGCTGAGCCTATACATCTAGGTTGAATCTCTTACCTAATGAATAGAACAAAATTCGTGCTCTCAGGGTGTTTCTCTCATTTCTCCCTTAATCAGTTATCAATCCCTGATGAGCTTCTCGATCACTTATCCTTGTCAAAGTTTGACGATGAGGATAGAATGTCCGTAACTAAACACATTTTTGATTCTCTTCATTTCTCTGAATCTCATGAAATCAATAGTGATGAGTTTGTTTGTGTACTCTTATTACTCACCTTTGAAGGTCGTGCTATTAAGTGGTGTCATTCCCTGCCATATGCTTCTATCAATTCGCTTCTCACTTTCCTCAAGGAGCTCCATCAAACCTTTGATGAGTGTCACCACCAAGATGTCTATGAAAGAATCTCTCGTTTAAGAATGAATCATGGTGAATCAGTTGAGGACTTTGGTACCCGCTTCCTTTACCCACATCACAAAATTCTTGAACGGTTTATGGACCTTGACTTCGTGTGCCAAGATCTGAAACACTTGGTTCATGTCTCCTGAAATGGTGAACCTCTTGATTTTCCTTCTTCCTCGACTCTTGTAGATCATGAGATACCTCATGTACTGAAGAGGGTTCCCCCTCGTAGCAACCAAAAATCTAAGAAATATATGCAGCAGATACCCCCTCGTAGTAGTTACAAAGCTAAGAAATATGTGAAACATGTTCCCAACCCATTTGCTTGGTTATCTCCCACCCCAACGGAAGAAATTCCTGAATGGTGCAGAAAGCCTTTGGAAAAAACTCATTGCTCCATTCCACAAGAGGACATCACCATTCATAACCTAAGTCTTGAGTCTAATATGCATCTCTCCCACCCTCCATCATCTACAAGCCATGACTCCTTGCACCATGACCCTCTTGAGTGATCTGCTTCACAAGCTAGCTGTGTGCACTCTCTTGATTCTCATGTTGTTGGCTCTAGTTGCAGTCATGTGCAAGGAAATCTCATCATGCAAATAGATGAGCAGGAAGGTGAAGACATGATCAATTCCACTCAAAACATTCAACCTCCATTCTTGAATGATTCTCGAACCGTGAATATCGGCAAAACATCATGCACAATCAATTCTTTTGATCAACCTCTAGCCTTGGGCTGTCATCACTCCCATGCTTCCATATGTTGTGATGAATGCCCAAGCACATCATATGATCTACTATCATCTCATGTACACTCTAACTCAAATCTATAATGTGCACCAATCAAAGAATACATCCATATCAAAGCTTACTCTGCACCTCACTTGCCTGTGTGTCCTATCATTCACAGTGCATCAACATGCATCGAAGATATTCCATGTTCTCTTGCTTCTTCATCCC
Organism: Pinus taeda; assembly: GCA_000404065.3. Lineage (NCBI taxonomy): Eukaryota > Viridiplantae > Streptophyta > Pinopsida > Pinales > Pinaceae > Pinus > Pinus taeda. Next base: position 16,798 of record APFE030338615.1, read on the forward strand.
ATGAGTTATATACTCAGTTGGCATAAGGCAATGAGGTTGTCCAAGATGAAAATAGTCTCAACACACAGGACTCTTCCCACTTGTCATCATCTTGTGTGTTGCATCAAGACAGCTCCTCAAGTTAGCTTGCTAAAAATTTTGATGAAGCCTGTGACAAAGATGATTGTCATCCTGAGAGAAGTTTTGAAATCAGTAACAACAACCATCCTCAAGCCATGCATGATATGGCTCACATCTCAAAATGCAATTTTTCAATTCTGGAAAGTTTTGGGATGTGCGAGGGAGTCGAGGCACTTCAATGTCTATTGATGTTTATGTCAGGACCTCACGACTCTGGTACACTAGCCCAACCAAATCAGATCTTGTTTCTCACACAAAATCCATATATCTGCATGGTTGCACTCAATTTTTATCCCCGTGTAAAGAATATTTACTATTTTGGGTGTGATATTTCAAAATTTCAAATTTTCACTAATGATCGAATCCATGAGTCTGTTGTAGCATGTATGTCTTCATGCACCTCTCTTACATCTAATTCAGGTTTGGAGTGTCCATCCCTCATTCAATCATGGGACAAATAAGTTGATCATCTCAAAGGCTATCTTTATCTGGAATCATACTTATCAGATGTTCTCTCTCATAATCAGCGCCTTCGTCTTTTTGAAAATTTGGCACATCAAATCTGCCCACTCATCACACCAGCAATCTCCCTATGTGATGACAAGCACACAACCTATCGCGTGAATCAAGTTACTCTCATTTCACCACACACTAATTGGTTTCATACATTCATAGTGCTAGCATCCTTTCTACATTTCTATGATTACCATGATGCCTGTACACTTTTCACCAGTTGCAGGTGGGTGTTCTATGATTTCTAGCAGACAATGAACTTGGTTCGCTCATTCAGAGTGTTTGCATGATTGTTCAAAAATTGTATTTGTTCGAGTCAAACTGGGAATCTGCCATCTTGATCAACTAATATGATTTTTCTTCTACCTTGGATGGTTGTCATGTAGTTTATAATTTTCCCAACATTACATCCAACGACAGTCGCTTCGAACACTATGATTTTCACTGTGTAACAAATTTATTATTAGATTTATGTCAAGCAAGTGAGGCACCTTGGCCTGCGCTGATAGCTATGGGAGGACCACACTATCTTGACATGACTGTTGAGAATTACCATATCTATCTATTTGTATCAGATTCCCATCATGATCCCCTCTCTCAAATCAAAAATCCATCTTCTCAAAGATCACAAATCTTTCAAAACAACCTTCATGAACTTTATGATCCAATCATTGAATGGCTGGAATAATTTTACTTGGCGAGTCGTGTTGTAGGTAACAAGCTTCATTCCTTCCTCGTACTCACTAAGAAAATTGGTGCAGAACAACACACACTCACAATAGGCCTCTGAGGTTTGTTGAAAAATGGTAGTCATGGAAGAGGTAAGCATGTGCCTCGGGTGGTTGTGATAGATTCTTTGGCCCACAGGCGAGACCTTCTCTCTTATGTGAAAGTTTTTAAAGTTTTTTCATTTTCTGTTGCACACTATTTTTTATTTGTTTTAATCGCTCGTATCTTTGTGACTACAAGTCGGGTATGCCTATGGTGGCTTCACTCAAAATTTCATTTCACGTAACCCTGGCCATTTAACGCAGGAGTAGGAGTAGTGTTTTCTTTCGCTTGTCTTTGCTTGTTTTCATGTTTGTTTGCTTGTTGACTTGGTTTCTTTCCTTGATTGTTGTTGTTTTCACTTTGTTTTCTTTTCTTACTATTTTTTTTCGTTTGTCTTATTTTCTTCATACCTTACTATTTCTCTATCTAGAAATAAGTGTTGCCAACTACTATGGTCTGGATTTTGAATAGAGTATGTGGTTGAGATTTGAAAAGACTTGTGACACTGCAACACTTAGCCAATCTTGTGTTCATCTTCTCTATGCTTGGTTATAACCTTCAGTTGATGAAGTCTTGATGGAAAATACGAGCCATCTACGAGGGAAGTTTTGGTCCAACCATGAACCTTTGTCAACACTAGGAAGCCCCATGCCTACACTCAACCTTCTTCTATGTGTGTTAAAGCTCATCCAACTAGTAGAAATGGAGAAGGGGAAAATCTAAACGAGAAAAC
>APFE030338615.1:19678-46823 GCA_000404065.3 Pinus taeda
CATGTTCTGGTTGTATTCAAGGTCTTTGCTCCATGTGTACTTTTTGTGTTCGCTATGTAAACATCTATCACATGTTGGGTTTGGAGCCTGATTATCTTCTGTATTCAAAGGTATCGCTGCATTGGGTCCCAGTTCATAATGGGGCAGCAACGCCGCCCATAATATATTTACTGTAGGAGGGGTCGTGGGAGGGCGGCAACACCCTCGAAGCTAAAAGTAGATGTAAAATTGCCTTGTAAAATGTTGTAATTTCATAGTCAATATGAGCCATTCATTAGGCAGAGATATGATAGTAAAAGTTATGGTTAATTTAGGGTTCTTTTTCCCTAGAAGACAACCCCTCGCTATATATGAGGGAATCGTATTGTGTCTTTGTAGATCTGTATTCTGAGTGAGGAAGAGAGAGGGGATTGAGAGCGAAGAGGGCATTAAAGTATATCTATTGTAGGTTGTATCTCTTCAGTTTGTTGGATAATATAAAAAGGAAGGATTGGTTGTTTCTTCATGAACGTAGCCCAAACTGGGGGAACCACGTATATCTATTTCTCTCTTGTTTTATGCATTTTCTGTGTTTATATTTCTGCAATATTTTATGTGTTCCATTCTCCATAATATATAATTTTCTAACATTACACTCACACACAGAGTCATATACACTGTTGCACCGTCGGTCAGTCATGTTGAGCATGTGTGTCTAGACAGTTTGAGTCATCTCGTCGTTAAGACATGTTAGCGTGTGTTTGCAAGATTACGTATGCATAATTTTTCTCATTCACATACTTAGTCACTTTGCTGATGTTCTCACGATGAGATTCCCCACTGATAGGTAGACTATCAACCCATCATTGACTTGATCGATTATCACCCAGAATAACGCAGAAGCCCTAAGCAAGATTTTTCAGTCTGCACTGTTTGCAAGCAAATGAATCAACCTTCATGCTGGTCAACTGGAGTGTTCAACTCAGCAGCCACCCCAGAAATAACTACCCTCAAAATTGTGCAGAGGTTGCAAACCCTGCTCACTCCACTTAATGGGAAAGTTGCGCAAACAAGTTAGACAAACACCAAGTTCCTATCCTTGTCTCCCTTAGAAAACTGCATAGATTTTCCAGCCATCCCTCCCGACAGTTGACGCTTGCTCAACAAGAAAATTGTGAAGTTTTCATGAGAAAGTACTCTACTACCCAACAGTCTTCTCAGCTCAGAAACTACATAGATGTGACCAATAGGCCAACCTCCCCACATCAACATAGTTTTTCCCACCAGCAGCTCCTGGTAGCAGACTACTAATTCCCCTTACGAATTTCACAGTTTTTTCTTCCAAGATCTACCAGCCGATTGCAAGTTCCCTCGAGGAATTGTGTAGTTTTTTCTGCCAAGCTCCTGAAAGCAAGCTACCAGTTCCCCTCAGGAATAATGCATTTTTTGCTGCGAGTGACTCAATAGCTCATTGGTAGTGCCCTCCAGGAATTGCATAGTTTTTGTTGCCAAGCTCCCAGTAGCAAACTGAGAGTTCCCATCAGGTATTACACAATTTCTGCTGCCAGTGACCCAGAAACTGATTGCCAGTTCCCCTTAGGAATTGTGCAGTTTTTTCTGCCAAACTCTTTTTGCTGTCTCGTTCTGGAAATTGTGCAGATCTTGCGTGCCCAACCTTTCTGCAACATAGACTATTCCTCTTAAAAACTACGCTATTTTGTCCTCCAACTGAGCGAGACCCCATAGATAGTCACTATCGATCTAGATTTCCCATCTTCATCACATAGTGACTCCTGCGCAGTTTTCACCAGTGCTGCCCGAAGCCTCCATCCCTATTCACAACCTTGTCTCCTCTCTAAGTCACCTGCATCCGAAATGATCATGTATCATGGTAGACTAGGAGGTTTTTGGATTTGATGTCGTCTCGTCATGAGTGACTGCAGATACAGGTACAAAAACAAACATGGCACGATGACAGATGGGATGAACAAAGGCAACCCATACAGAAGGATAGGTTCACCAACGGATGAACAAACAATGCATGCAAAGAGATGTGCTCGCGAACAAATGATCATGCAAATATGTGTTCACAGACGAATGAACGAGAAAACAATGCATGCAAAGAGATGTGTTCGTGAATGGAAGATCATGCAAATATGCATTCACAGATGGATGGATGAGAAAGCATGCAAAATGTGTTCACAGATGGATGAACGAATAGATGAACATGAGCTTTTCCCAAACAGACGAACCTGCCAAGCCTTCCAACATACAAGAAAGGAGTAATGTGTGAATCCAACATCAAGAGAACCCAATGACCATCGAAGACTCAGTGAATGTTCCCATGCGGATGTGAAGCTGTGACACACCATGAGGACATCCATCACCAACAACACTGCAACTCGACATGCACACCAGCAATAGCACGAATGTACTAGCACTGTCATGTCGAGTTATGTCATCAGTCATGTCATCCACATCTCTACTATGGGCCATACTTTCAATCAATGTCTTGTAACGTGGAAGTCCAAGAGACCCACTGGTTGTACGAAGAGTCATGTAAAGTTGAGAAGTCATGGAAGTGAAATAGTCATGAGGGTAGTCGAATAACCACAAGGGTCAGTTTCACCCTTGGGTATAAATACCCCCTCCTTTGTACATGGAAAGGACTTTTTAGCTCAGCTCCTCTTGCATAACCTTGAGAGTCTGTAATGTTTTATTTGAGGAGTAAGTAGTGGCTCCAATGCCCCGCACGCGGGGTTAGTGATGTATGGTGTAAAAATGTATCTTGGAACTTTCGCTTAATTCAGAAGCTTGCTCACATGCAAACACGTTTTCACACATGTATTGTAACTATTGTAAGACACTTGTAATTCATGTTTCTTTAACCTGTGTTTAACACTTGAACTAATTCACTTGTTGTAATACAATATGTTAATGAAAATGTGTTGTATACGATGTTAATGCTATCTTTCCTGTGTATACTACTCTGCCAGACATCAAACAGACCTTTCAAATAAAACTTTCTATAACAACCATGGCACTCGTGCAGAATAATCCACTGAGTATTATACATGTTATCTTCCCTTGTGTGTTGTGACTACCGCTTCGATGTGGACTATTTCACTAGAAGTTGTGCATGTCCTATTGTGTTGTGTGTTTCTAGCAGATTTGGACTTCTCTCAACCAACTTGGGACTCATTCAAACTATCTCCCTCTATGGTGAAAGAATAAATGACACAAGAGACACTTGCAATCAGTAGGCACACAAACCTTACTTCTCGCAAGGCAGAGCAAACCATTCTCTTGTGGTGAAAAGCAAGAGTTGGGGCAAATCTTTAATATAATGGAAGCTGTGCCATTGTACTAGATGGGCCTCCCACACCAAATGGTGTGAGGTCTATTAGGGACTTCATACCGGGGTGATCCCCTGATGTTGGCGTGTCCAGCACCATCAACACAACCCTAGGTTAAAAATCCATGTAATAAAGTTAATAAAGGAAAAATTAAGACCAAGTTCATGGGACGTGTATTCTAAGCTAAATGTTCAGAAAAACATCCTAGCAGGTGTTCATTTTTTTTATTATGGCTAAATAAATTTAAAAGGAAATGGAAAAGGCTTTGAAAAGGAAACAAGCATTAATTAGCATTTTATTTATGAAAATAATGGAAATTAGGAGAAAAGGAAGGTGAAATGTCATGGGTTGCATATGAGGAAAAAATTGAAGGAAAATAATGGAAATTGAAGAAAATAGAGGCCTCACTAATAAAAAGGATTATGAGGATCAATTCACAACCTTTTTTCAGTTCATTTTTGGAGCTCTCTCTCTATTTTCTCTACTCTCTCATACTCTTTCACACCTAGAGTATTCTTGGAGCACTATAGCATTTGAGGAAGGAAGGAAAAGGAAGGAAAAGAAAGAAAAAGGAAGAAAATATCAAGCAAGGTAGAGCGAGATCAAGCTACTACAATGGGATTACTTGTAGGTATCAAGTTACATGTATGATTTACTTACTAGTTTTGGCATGCATGGTACATGTATGTGTGTTTTTGGTTCTCTTGCTATCATTGGCATGGGTTTTGCCAAGTGTGATAGTGGTTTTCAGCCTTGCCTTCGTATTTCTAGATAGCTATGGTGTGATGTTGTTTATCTTAATTGGTTGAGATGGAATAATGGATGGTTTTGAAACTTAGTGGGATGGTCTCAGGAGGAAACACAAGGCCTAGGAATCCCTGAACTAGTGAAGGTGGGCTTGCGGTAAAGCATGGTTGTGTATACCCTCGTTAAGCCTAGGAATCCTTGACCGGTGAATGGCGTGATATATAGTAAATACTAGAGGGTTGAGATAGACAAATTATTCATGGTTTAAGTGGAATGATCCATAGGAATCCATCCTTGTATAGGCTTAGTGATCCCTGAACCAGTATATGGTGGGATTGCAGTAAAGCCTGGTAGTGTAAGTTTCCTTTTTGGGCCTAGGAATCCCTTAGTGGAATTTCAGTAAAGCCTGGTTGTATAGATGAGGGGTTGGGCCTAGGAATCCCTTGGTAGGTTGCAATAAATTCTTGAGGAAGTGCTAGTTGTTTTGTTGTAAGTTCCACATTCATGCTTGGAATATGGAACAAGGGTGCTTAGCTGAAAGGAAGATTTGGTTCAACACAATCTATCATCGAGTCGTATGTGGAAGTCCTTGACCTTGTTGCATTTTGCATATGTTAATAAGATCTCGTTTCCTCTTGTGTATCATGCGTAAATTTGTTTATTATTATGTGGTTATAATGGATGTTCAATCATTGTTATTATGTTGGTTATAAGCATGGTTTATGATAGACTTGTGTTATGGCTCTCATATTTTTTTGTTCCGTAAATGAAACATTAATGAATGCATGACCTAATAGTTGATAATACAACTATTGTGAGAGGGCATTATACCTTCTTGACGATTCTCAAATAAGTATGAAGCCCCTATGCTCATATGTGTTCTTACAACATGTAGATTACATGTTCATGAGACCTTCTTGACGATTCTCAAATAAGTATGAAGTCCCTATGCTCATATGTTTTCATATGACATGTAGGTTACATGTTCATGATGTGTTTGATGAAATTTATTTAATGGATAGGCCTTTTTAGGTTAGGTCCTTGTTCAAGTTTTGTGTTAGAGGCATTTCCATGTTCTTATTTATCATTTTTGAGAGTTTTATCAAGTTATAGGAAGAGGCCTGAGTCCTGGCCTTGAAAAGGTGGCTCAAAATCCAAGATCGTTGGGATAGAACTACCTGAAAAATGTTACATTCACATGTATTCCTTGCTTTGGGAGTGACTAGAGGGTCCCAATCACATGGAGGTCTTGTCATGGGTGCAATAAGTGCTCTAGTTCAGTTAGAAAGCAAGTTAACTAATGGGTTTGGCACCTGTAGTGGTTGGTTAACCCCTAGCAGTCTTGTAGCTTCTGACGAAGGTTAGTTTGGTTTTGGTTTGCAAATTCAACTTCCTTAACTATATTTGGAGATTTGGATCATATCATAGTAACTTTTCATCACATGTTTGCCCTGGTGGACTGGTTATCTTAGGTAAATATGGGAGGAGGGTGTTAGACTTTCATGACCACTTTGTTAGTCACATATTGTAGCATAAGATGAGGGCATATCTAACATCTGAAACACCAAATGTATGTACCCTCTGGAGTATTACACTAGTTTGTGATATCTCAAAGTGACTCCTGCACCTGATCAGTCATGCAAGCATGATCGATCTTAAAAATCTTGTGAAATATTACTGTAAATAATTGTTCAACTAAGTTTTCATATACACCTTTGAAGCTTATCTTGGATAACACTCTCCAGTGGAAGTTAACTAGGAAATTCTCCTTAGGAGTTTAGTTCCACTTTATTCTCGAGAATGCATACTATACAAAGATTATGTCTAAGAGAAATGTAGACATGTAGAATTCTAGTCTCGGTTCGCTTGTAAAGATGTATTTTCCCATCCCACATAATGCTACAACTCCAATGATAGGATATATTCCCAATTGAAAATCTTCCCACAACCACTACTATATTGAGCATGTATATCCAGTTCTCTTGGAACACCTCATCATTCTTAAGCCCATACAATCGACAATACATAGCTATCGAGTACTGATAGGCATCTTTGAGAATCTTTGTGGGATACACTACAAATGGGTAATGGCAAAACTTGGATGGATATCAACACCATGTTTTGATAACATTAGAAGTGTCAAGGGTTTCCCATCTAGTGTAAAATCAATCATTTGCATATTCAGTGGGCTTGAACATCTTATTATATGTCTGCATGTCTTCACCAGTATAGGTAGCGAGTTGACAAGCACTTTCACTTAATAGTACAATGTGAGAATCATCCATGTGTGTGATGATCCATTCAATTACTTTTGCGCATGGCATGAATGGTAATTTGCATGTGATCATATGCATCCCAGACTTCTTGACATCAATATATGCATGCAAATATTCTAAGTCCCCAGGATACCTCTCCTGCATTAATTTTTTGTATATTTTTATCCAAGTGACCTATGTGCCTTTATCAATGAAGCACTGAGTATCTACGTCTATGGGAACATCAATCCTTGTAAATTCAATAGGTTCATCAACGCTTGCTTCTAAAAGTTCTTTGGAAATCACTTTACGAGACAACATGTCTCCAACAAATGATTACAAAATGGTTACACTTGTAACATGATAACCTACTTGGGGAAACACACTCATAATGATAATATTAGATTAAAACAACCTAACTATGAAGCAATACGTGTAAATCATGTTCAAGGAGCCATTATAGATGATAGATCATGAAAAATTGTGAACAAAAACCTAAAATAAATTGTATGCAAGAGAGAATACACAAGAAAACTAGGATGGCATAGTTTGAAAGCACAAAGGGGACATGAATGCTCATATGGGGCTACGTAGTGTGCTCATGCTCTCAAGAAAGAAAGAAAAATAAAAAATGGCACACTATCGTACCTTGAATGGTCGAAAGGATGGGAAAAGGGTCTTTATTTCTTCGCTATGCACCCATTCTCGCAAGGAGACAAGGAGGGCACACTATCACATTCCAAAGGGACAAAGGGTGAGGTTAACAAGGCTTCAGGTCTTCACAATGCACCGATGCACTGAAGGAAAACAAGGGTACACTATCGCATGCCAAAGGGTTAAATGATGAAGTTGCATGACTTCGTGATGTAATCATGCACTCTAAGGCAAAGATGACACACTGTATCAATCTGAATGGTCGAAGGGAAATGCCTCGTGCCTCTGTGAGCACTCATGCACTTAGGAAGTAAACTTGGTCAAACAGGGCGCACTTTTCGAGGAAAATGGGGCTTTGAGCTAAAGGAGTGCACTCTATATCTTAGAAGCTCATAAATAAGTTCAATCAACAAAATTTGATGATATTATGAGCAAGAGAAGGATATATAAGTCTTTATAATAGTTTTTGCATGCATGGTGGAAGATAAAATATTTCAAAAATTTGAAGAGTTTCTTGCATGTGATAGTGGATTAACACTTGCAACATGAAGATTCAACATAGATTCCTAATAAGGTCAAGCTAGTGTGACCTGTCGTGCTCCGGGAGAATCAGTACATGTTATTTTATACGAGGTCAAGTTGTAGAATTGTCTACTGAAGACATTATGTACTTAGAATGTTATCCTAGATAACCTATGAAGGTTGCGAAGGGTTGTGGATTCACAGATGGTGACAATTCCATAGGATGGTTTAGTATCAAGATTGGCTTGTTGCACTTCGAGAGGTTGAGAAGCATCAATTCTGAAAGTACATCAAGGGTGGTATGAAGCAGTTATGTTTTAAATGGATCAAGTGGGAAGCTTGAAAGTGTGGTCAAGAAAAGAGTGGAAATCATGGTATTTTAGAGTGGATATGAGTGCTATTGATGATCATATTAGACAAATTTGAAAGTGATCCATCCATTGTTGTAATGTCTATTTTACATATTTTTCATGTAAGCATTAAGGGAGGTTATTGGAAGTAATGCTTCCATGACTTCCAAGTTGTCATGAGTTGTAATTGTGTGAGTTCCTAAGTTAATACTTGTAGTTTCTATTTCTATTAATCTAGATCCACCATTCTTGGATCTAGAAGTATCATGTATTACTATATATGTAATGCCTATGAGATCAATAAAAATATAGTGTGATTTGTGCTGTGTGTAATCACTATCTGTGCTCTCTTCTATTTTTCTAATACAACCATCATATACCATGCTAAAATAAATAAATACGATACTGTGTGAAAATAAAGTGGCGATGAACTGTTTTGACATGGTATAAGATCTAATGCAACAATTAGGAGTTGGGAAAGCTAGTAGAAGATTTGTATTTTCAATTGAAAATAGTGTCAACAAGAATGAAATGTCATATCTAAGAAAATGATGGATCTTAATAACCAAGAAATCTTAGCCATTGCTCCCTTTATAATTTAAAAGGTGGAATTCCCACGGCTCTTTGCTAGTTTGTTTAAATTTAAATGAACTCTGACTGCATATAAGTCTTATAACAAGTCTCACTACATTCAAATATTATAATAACCAACTTAAATCACCGTAGAATTGGTTGTTTCAACTTTCTAGTTGGCCTCATTTTTAAATTTCCATGACTGCACTTTTTCATAATAGATGTATGCAGTTATCACAACTTTTAAAGGTTCGCATCATAGGCTCTCACAATGTTGTTTCCTTGAAGTATACACAAAATCGAAAACATCATCATAATCTCTACAAAAATAATTTGTGCAGGTAGTCTTACTTTCCAAAAATGTATATAGTGATGAAATCACACACACACACACACACACACACACACACACACACACATATACATGCCCACCCTCCACAACAGGCATCTAGATCCGTTTTCCTTAGGAATCCTAAATAAGGAAATCAAAATTCATTTCGATTATTTTATTAGAAAAATTAGGGAGATGACAAGAGAGAACAATTACACATACAAATCACACATTTCTCTTTATTGATCATCTAAGGAAATTACATATATAAGGATTAGATCACTGACTCCAACAAGTTATAACTCAAACATGACATGACTCCAACTCTTAACATAGGAATCAATAATCTCTAGATTACGCTTGGGAACTCACAATGAGAACTTACCACAACACATGGAAGCATTACCTCCAAGCCCCTTCCTTAATGCTTACATAGAAAACAATAAAATTACATATTACAACAACAAGAATAATCTATGTGTGGTCATCATCAGCATTCACATCCACTTTGAAATCTCATAAACGCTGCTCTTTCACCATCACATATTCAAGTTATCACTTGACCTCCATTTAAAATGTAACGACCTCTCACCATCATTGATGAAATTTGCAAGATCAACAATATTGACAACTTGGGTCTTCGAGGCTTCCGCAATAAGATCTGTCAATCAATGAACTATCCTATGGACCAACCACTATCTATTGGATATTCACTTTCGGTTATCTGTTAGTTACTAGGATGGAGGTTTGGATACTAAATGTATTCAAAAGTTAACAAAAAAACTTGACATTACTAATGCACAAGAATTGATGTTTCGGACACCGTGACTTCCAATTTAAGAACCACCAACTCTTTTCATAGCCATAATTGAAAAAAATAAAAAATACTTCAACTAATGCCACAATAATTTACATATATAATATCCTCTCAACCACTCTCCCAATACATTAATTCTTTTTTTATTAATAAAATAGGTCTCTCACTAACATTAAAATAACCTTAAAACTATAATGCTAAAAACAAATAACTTTTTCTATCATTCACACGTGGCCAATTTATAACTCAAGTTGTTTTACCTTCTCCTTGAATTCCTATGACACGAATTCTAAGGAGTCTTCCAACTCAATGGGGTCTCAAAAGGCTGACTATTTCTTGGCATGTGATACCCTACAACTGTGCACGCCTCCTTTTCCATGTGAAGAAGGATCAAAGGGGCTACAAGGCAAAGATGAAGACATTGATCACATGTTGATCAATTTGCGGTTGCAAGACAAATGTCATAATACTCTAGATAGAAACATTTCAACACATCTTTCAGGCCCTCTATGTTGTTTATTCACACCAGCCCTTCTCCGTGCATACTTATTTCTTCAAATCATTGGTGAAAAGGTGATTTGTCTCTAATTGACATGATGCCATGATAAAAAAAGATAAAAGAAGGTTGTCCCAAAACCTTTGATTTTCTTCTCTGCCATCTCTTTCAGATTTGAGATAGGATATTATACTAAGAGTGCAAATATGGGTCTTCTCCGAGGCTATGACAACTTGACTCACTATGGGCCAAATATTAGGAGATGAAACTGAGTTAAATCTATTTCAGAGAGGCAAAAAACAGAAGTTGGATCAGAAATTTACTCACACTAGTAGTGACTCCATAATTTCATTCAAAGGTTGATTTAACTCACGAATTTCCATCTCTGCATATTCACGATGGATCTTAGATACCATTGGACGTGTCATGCCCCTACACTGGTGGTACTCTTCCAACCGCACTATAGTGAGGTGAGGCACTACCAACCATTTTCTTTTCACCAATACTTACGATTGTAGACTACGCCTAACATTCCATACTTAGTTTATTTTTCATTACCAAGTATTATCTTTTTCCTTTATACAGATGAAAACCCATACATATTCATCATCAAAAATAATTAACACATATAAAATTGCACAACAGTATAAAGGGAGGGGAAACTCCCTGCATTATGAGTCTGCCCGATATCAATATATATAATTTTCCACTTTTCAAAAGTATAATCTAAATCTTGGGAAACCCTAAATTTACACTTAGCCAATTTTCCAACTTCAGCAAACTCGGTTGCCTAGCTCGTTGGCGCCTCGACACAATCGCTGCATGACTCACCAACCCTTCATTCAGCTTGTCACACATGTTAACCCGGCTCTCTCTCCGTTTGTCCAACAAGTGCCCAAATCATCTTATCTCGCTCAACCTCCATTAGGTGGACCACATGCAGTCCCGCCTGCCCAACTCTCATTCACAACCTTCGGTTCCAACTTTCATTTCGGTGTGCATGGCACGCCCTCACCCAGCCGCCCGTCTACACGTTCACCTGTGCCTTCGCACAACTCACCCGAGTCTGCATGAACGCCTTCACCCAAACTTGTTCACCCGAAAAACTTCACGCGAGTCGCCACATGACTTAATTTGGGTCGCCACATGACTTCACCTGGTTCGCCCGAACAACCTCACCCAAGTTGCCACACGATTTCACTCGGCTTGCCTGAATGACTTCACCTGGGTCGCCTGACGACCTCACCCAGCTCACCCGGACGACTTCACCCAGGTCGCCCGACGACCTCACCTGTCTCACTTGAATGACCTCACTCGGTTTACCTGAACTACCTCGCTCGAGTTTCCTGCCTGACGACCTCACCCGAGTTCTGCCTAAATGACCTCACCCGAGTTCTCCTGAACGACCTTGCCCGAGTTCTACCCGACGATCTCACCCAAGTTTTCTGCACAAGTTTCCTGCGTGAGTTTTTTGCCCGAGTTTCTCACCTGAGTTTTTCACTTGACTTTCCAACATGATTTTTTCACCCAAGTTCTGCCCATTGTGCGGGCTCATCTGCAACTGCATAACTCCTTGATCGAACTCGTGTTGATCAAATGATGCCTTCATCCAGCCATCTACCTGCCTATACATATGGTTGGCTGGCAGGTCGTGCTACTCAGCCAACCTTCATTTCATCCACCCAGCCGACTCGTTTGCATGAGATGTTTCACCCAAGAGGTGCTTCGGCCTGCCCAACTCGTGGGAGCACCCTCTCAACACTCGCCTATCACATATAAACATGTCGAAGGTTTGTTTCACTTCACATTTCGCACGAGCTCCTCACCCGTCCTTCGCACGGTGAAGGTGACCCAGACTGCAAGTCTTTACATCCTCCCCCACCTGAAGTCATTGTCATCCTCGACAATATCTCATCCCAGCAACCACTTGTCACCAAGATATTCATACCAAGGCATACACCCCATCGGAATGTCATACATCGGAAAATCATCTCAGTCAATGATCATCAACCACCCTGTCACAATCTCCACATGCTGCTCCCCATCATGGAAAGTTGGCCCCTCCATCTCAAGCTACATACTTTCTGCAACATATCGTGTCAACCTCATCATATATCGTCATTGTGTGAAATGCTGCCATGATACTCCAACAAATTCTGACACATCTCTACACACTCAGCTCCCTCGTGGCTCGAACTAGTTGGGTAGCTAATCCAACTATCACGTTCAACCCATGAGAATGCACATTTTCATGCCATCATCAATCGTTTCTCAGAACACCCTGTCACATCCTCAACTCGATCAAGAATCCATCTCCATACAAGTGTAAGCCATGCCCAGGTCCATGAAGTAGTCTCCATCTGATCTGCAACATGTTGTCCATGATGTTTGGTGTCAATGTGCTACATGAATTCAGCGCATCTATCCCACCATCATCATCCATCTGCAAAACATCCATCTCCTCAAAGTGAAGAGATCCTCTCATCTAAGTCCGACTCTTGATGTGCCACATCCAGGTCCATGAAGAAACCTCCATCATATCTATAATGTACCATCCCTCAAGTCTATCATAGAAACAAGTATACACCTGTCTCATCTATCCATGTGCTACCCATGATCATAGATCAATCAGCTCCCATGTGTCAAAAGTGCTTAAGTCTCAGCTCAACCCATGCCCAAGTGTTGCCACTAAGGCATCATCATCATTGTAACTCCATCACTCCAAAGTGTCTCATATCGATCCTCCACATCAAGTCACTCTTCCAAGCCACACCCATACATGTACTCGAAAGTATGCACCCCATCCTGCATCAAAGTCTCTGACCTCAACTCCTCAATGCATTGGATACTCCAAGTTCACCATATATGAAGTCTCCAAAAGTCACAACCTCATGTCATCATGAGCTCCATAAGCCATCCCCA
Source organism: Pinus taeda (assembly GCA_000404065.3). Taxonomy (NCBI): domain Eukaryota; kingdom Viridiplantae; phylum Streptophyta; class Pinopsida; order Pinales; family Pinaceae; genus Pinus; species Pinus taeda. Next base: position 32,681 of record APFE030338615.1, read on the forward strand.
ACCAACACTCTAGCAAGCACAAGTCTCAGCCCAAAGGTCTCTGCAAGATGCCTCAGCTTTCCATGTAGTAGGAATGCTCCATAGTCTACTCACAACTCCATCCAAGTCCATGGCCTTGTTGTATAAGAGTGCACAACATCTCCATTGGCTCATAAACAAAACATCTCCATGTCACACCAGCAAATCTACCTACACAAAATCCATGCCTTGGCACTCCTCATTGGATGCCCATAAGTGACACCTCTACAAGTGCTCCTGCATAATGTCCCTACATAAGACTGGCATGCTCCATGCCTCCAACCTGATGTCCATGACTAAGTTTCCCATGTTGTCCAACTAGGTAGACCCATCACAATAATCGGTCATCCTCATCGAAGCTACAATCTTCAGTCTAGTGAACTCGATCACCCAACCATATCATCATCACATGAGTCTCTCCATCATAGCTCCCCCACTAAAGGTTCCACCAAGACTTGCTCTTGGTCTCGTCCATGAGGATTCCACCCAAGTATCATCATACCTCAAGTGTGTGCCCTCCTCCAATCTGTCCATGAGTCATGTTGGGAACATAGCCAATCCTCCATGTGGCTACAGCATGACCTAATCGTCCGCAATTATCATCATGTTCCTCCTTGTCACGAGCCCTTGCACCTTCTATCATAAGGTCACAAACAACTCCAACAAGTCCTGCAACAGTCAACAATCCTTACTTCTCCATACAAGGTCTCATCATAGACATCCATGGTAAGATGTTCCCTTGCATCGGCAAACTGAGTTTGCTCTTCCCTGCATACGGTTCATCTACCAAATGCTCAAGTGAAACAAAAGTATCAATAGTACTTACATCATCATCATGAGGCTCCTCCATGTGAGTATCCTCATTCATCTATGTCTGCAAACTACATGATCCTAGTCCAACTTGATCAATCTCAAGTTCATCCTTCATTGTTGTCACATCTGCAACATCCCCATATTGGTCCTTGAGTTCTTCAAGTTCTTCTTTGATCTTGAAACAACCTCCTCGAATCACCATGTTCTCGGCCTTCATTGAAGCCCATTTAGAACTCCATCTACTCATCTGTTCCAATACCTTATATTGGAAAGCTTCACTTGCATCCTGGCTAGATTCACCTACCACAGGTTCTTCTACCATCTCGACCATCCACTTTCCTGCAACCTGAATCACCTATTCAGATTTCTTCACCATTCACCAGGTTCTGGGCAAAATTGAACTAGCTCTCGATTCCACCTGTTGGTGAGATCAACTTCCTTCACTTGCACTCCACCTCAATGAGCTCTGATACCACCTATCATGAAGTGACAGTGGGATCAGCTCCTTCTGCAAATCCCGTTTGCACTTCACTAGCTCTGATACCACCTGTCATGCCCCTACACTGGCGGTACTCCTCCAACCGCACTATAGTGAGGTGCGACACTACCAACCGTTTTTTTTCACCAATACTTACAATTGTAGACTACGCCTAACATTCCATACTTAGTTTATTTTTCATTACCAAGTATTATCTTTGTCCTTTATACAGATGAAAACCCATACATATTCATCATCAATGGCAATTAACACATATACAATTACACAACAGTATAAAGGGAGGGGCAACTCCCTGCAATATGAATCTGCTCGATATCAATATATATAATTTTCTACTTTTATAAAGTATAAGCTAAATCTTGGGAAACCCCAAATTTACACTTAGCCAATTTTCGACCTTCGGCAAACTTGGTTGCCTAGCTCGTCGGCGCCTCCACATGGTTGCCGCATGACTCACCAACCCTTCATTCACCTCGTCACACATCATCACCCGACTCACTCTCCATTTGTCCAACAAGCGCCCAAATCGTGCTATCTCACCCGACCTCCGTTTGGTGGACCACATGCAGTCCCACCTGCCCAACTCTCGTTCACGACCTTCGGTTCCAACTTTCATTTCAACATGCACAGCACACCCTCACCCGGCCGCCTGTCCGCACGTTCACCTGTGCCTTCGTATGACTCACCCGAGTCCACCCGAACGCCTTCACCCAAACTTGTTCACCCGAACAACTTCACTTGAGTCGCCACATGACTTCACCTGGGACACCACATGACTTCACCTAGTTCGCTTGAGCAACCTCACCCAGGTCACCACGCGACTTCACCAGGCTTGCTAAAATGACTTCACCCAGGTCGCTCGACGACTTCACCGGGCTCACCCGAACGACTTCACTTGGGTCACCCGACGACCTCACCCAGTTCACCCGAATGACCTCACCCGGTTTGCCCGAACGACCTCGCCCGAGTTTCCTGCCCGATGACCTCACTCGAGTTCTGCCTGAACGACCTCGCCCGAGTTATACCTGGACGACGTCGCTCGGGTTTTGCCCGACAACCTCGCCCGAGTTTTCTGCACGAGTTTCCTGCACGAATTTTTCGCCCGAGATTCTCACCTGAGTTTTTCACCCGACTTTCCAGCACGAGTCTTTCACCTGAGTTCTACCCGTCGTGCGAGCTCATCCACAACCGTAGAACTCCTTTATCGAACTCGTGTTGATCAAATGATGCCTTCGTCCAACCATCCGCCTGCCTATATATATAGCTGGCTGGCAGGTCGTGCCACTGGACCGACCTTCATTTCATCCGCCCAGCTGACTCATTTACATGTGATGTCTCATCCAAGAGGTGGGTCGGCCCACCCAACTCGTGGGACCGCCCCCTCAATATTCGCCCATCGCATAGAAACTTGTCCAAGGTTCGTTTCACTTTGCATTTCGCACGAGCTACTCGCCCATCCTTCACATGGTGAAGGTGACCCAGACCGCAGGTCCTTACAAGATGTCTACAGTCACCGCATAACCAATTGATCCACGACAAAACTTTTTCCTTTGGCATAGCCATAAACACTGTTTCCGGCGAAGCATGTTCCCAACACATTAAATCTTCACCATTAATTTAAAAATTCAATTATGACTCATCCACTTGAAGTTGATATATAAACGCCTTCAAAGAATTACTTGCTCATTGTCTTAATTTTATTAAATTTTCCATATAATCCTCATTTATAAATAAATAAATGGCTATTTATTTACCAATAAAGTTTTTGCATAAAATACCTAGAGACAATACAATAACCAAATACCAAAACAAAACCTTTCTTTAACATTCTAAAAACACGATTTAAATTATATTATATATATAGTTATTGTTTTAAATATAAGAAAGTTGCCACCAAAATTGCAATGTAGTGAATTTAGCACTTGAAGTGACCATAGCTGGAAGATAGAGGGACATGTGGATATGGATAGCCGATAGAAAGGATGATATAATTTTAAGAACACACAATTTCTTACGTAAAAAACCGATTTTCATTCATCATCGAATTTAATTTGCTTGTATTCTTGAAGTTTAAGTTTTTGATATGGTGGATTGTATAGTGTATTTATGAAATAAATGTTGATCGGCCATTTGGACACCCATCCTTCTTTTGATATATTCTCGTCAAATCATAAATTCTAAGACGTATAAAAATTTATGTTTTAAAATATTTTTGAATAGGAGATTTCATATAGCACTTCCCTAATTAGTAAATTGTTTTCTAATTGTCTTAATTTTATTAAATTTTCGCCGTGATCTTTATTTATTTAAAAATGCAAATATATAAATATTTATTTATTTATTATATAAAAATAAAAGTTTTTTTATATAAAATGTTAACATACTAAAAGAAAATACCATGGGATTAATGAAAAAATATAAATACTAAGATACCATACCGTAACCGAATGCCAAAACAAAATATTTCTGTAACATTCTAAAATTAGCAATTGTTCCAAAAGGTACAAAGAGAGGCCGATAGATTTATGAAGTTGGAATTGTTGAATTTTTATAAAAGGTTGGGCCTCCTTCTCAGCTGCTATTGATATTTTACAGTTTATTACAAAGCATGATGTCAAAGCAGAAATACTTAAAGAAAACCACAAGACTTTCTATTCATTCACATGTAGTTAAAAATGTTGACATGATTGAAACCAAAAAGAAGAGAATTTGAAAATTTCATGTAAATGTATTCTAATTTAAAAACAAACAACTAACCACTCTATAAATGTCATTGCAGAAGCCCATGTAAGGTATACATATTCCTATATAACATTTTTGAAAACAAAAAAGAAAGATAACTTAACGTGAGTAGCATAACATCTAGCATTCCATGAACAATAGAAACCACACTCAAAAGGTCAAATCTATGTAAACTGAGTTTTCTATTAAAAGTGTAGGTACAGAAACACTTATGACACTCCATAACTATGCATCATGTCTGGTGGAACATACTGGACTTATTACACTTGAATACTTCTAAATATTTTACTTGTTATTGTGTGTTTATTACAAGCAAATATACAGGAGATAGGTACATGCTTTGCAATGTATTTTTTGAAATTTTACATATGGTCTACACATAGAGACATGTTTGGTTGGTAATAACTAAACATATATATAATGAAAGTATTCTTTTCCTTCTAAACATATGTACAATAAGAGCATTCTATTAGATATAGATGTAATTGACAATGAGAAGCTAATCATATATGCATGATGGGGCATGGCATAGGCAACAGAGTTGTTCCTGCAATTGACGCTGCATTTTCCTGTGCGTGTCACTTTCATGGATGTGAATTGTTATCTTAAGTATTTCTTTTACCTTCTTTAACAATTCAATGGTTGGACACAAACGGTAAAGAGGCAATGTTTGTTGGGGCGGGATGCTGAATTTCTTGGCAATACTCATACAACAATCATAAATAGCCTGTATTCATACCTGTTTCCATCAAAAAATAGAACATTGTAAGTGACAATGGATGTGTTTGACGAAAGCATGTTTTTTAAAGCGCAGAAGTAAAATAAATAATTTAAAAAAAAAAATTCTAAATTGCAGTGAATGCTAGACCTTGCTGTTCTTGGCGGGAAATATTTTGTTTGAATATTTGAAATAAAATAAACGATTTCAAACTAATATAAAACCATATGAGGTTAAATGTAATAGAAAGAAAATGCATGTGAAATTTGGTTATTGCAACAAGTGGTGTTTACCATGTGGGTAATTCTGGAAAACAGGTTGTATGATTGGCTAGAGTATATTCTCCTGCATAGATTTTGATGCAAGTAATGATTCCTCTTGTTGTCTATGCTTAAGATATGGATTCTCGTGCATTTGTGCAATCCGTGAGAATGGGAATGCTGGATTGATTTGAATGTCTGCCAATGACCGCACTCTTGAAATTGCAGTGAACATTAACCCTTGTCGTTCTTTGGTGCCGATGTCTACTATTGCTTTGTCTAATGTCATTCCTTGTGACTTGTGTATCGTTAAAGCCCATGCCATTTGAAGTGGTATTTGATGGCGTGCACCCCTTGTGATGGGAGAAATGGGTACATATGTTGGGTGTGAAATGTCCCATGGTGTTCCTTTGTATTTTATAAAGTCGACAACCACGAAGGATGGTAATTCTGGGGGCTTTGAACCAATAGAATAAAATATTGAGATGACCTTTCGAAGTGCGCCATTAACGAGGCCTCCATGTACCCATAAGTTGTTGGTGAGCATAACCTTATGTTCATTGCATAAGAGAACTTTTGCAGGAAAATGCTCATCTTCTGTTGTAGTAGGAGTTTTCTACCTTTTTTGTTCTGCAGAGCAAACCGCTACTGGGATGTTCAATTTTTTAAGCATTTTCTTATTATGCAAAACAACTGAGTTGTTTATTGCATATAGGTGTATGGATTCTTCAAATGTGTGTTTCTCTTCATGTGTAAGAGACAAACTTGTTCTTGACATTAGGTGTTGCCAATCTTCAAGTGTAGATATTCCATTTCTGAGATTTGTGAGTATTTGCCGGAAAGCAATCTGGGATGGGCTATCTCCTTGTTGACGAAAAATGGTTGAAAGTGTTACGAATATGTCGAAGCTGCGCCAAAGTGCAGTGCCACGCAATGTCCCAGCGTATAATGGAATGTCTTTTACAGGTGGTAGCTGGCCTAAATCTCCGACAAGGATAATTGAGCGATTACCAAATGGTGCATTTCGATGAAGAGGGAATGCCTCTCTTAGACGATCGTCAATGCGAGTAGGCATTTTTGGACCAATGAAGCTCATTTCATCAATGAGAATGTACTCTACATGACGGAGTTTCTCTTGCAGTTGTAGGAGTGGTTGGCCTTCAAGAGGATGCATTGTTTGGATAGGGATACGAAGGGCGGAGTGAATTGTGAGGGCATTTATGTTGAAAGCTGCAACGACTATTGGTGCAAGTAACAACAAAGGGTTTTTGTTTGCTGGTGAGTTTTCCACAAATGCATGGAGTAGACATTTAATCAAATGGGATTTTCCTGTCCCAGTTGTTCCTTGTATGATGATTTTGCGTGGGGGTTTTGGCGAAGGGGTTTTAAAGTGTGAAAAAATAGTGGTGAAGGCTATGTTTTGGGTAGGAGATAATGTGTGATCTTGGGGAAGGTTGGAAAAATAATGATGTTGGTTTTGAATCGTTGAGCGGTTGAATTCAATGAAATTTATGGCAGTTTCTTGCAAGTGGGGAGGGATAGTATTATGTGACCAATTGTGGTTGGCATTGAAGTCACGGTAGCCAATCATGTCAAGGTCATCAATTGCAATATTGAAACCTGGGTGAAGCTGAGAGAGGATTTGCCACTCATTCATCTACATGGAATCAAGAGGGATGTCAGGGGTAGTCTGATCTTCAGTATGTAGGGTTTGTGGGTTTTCAATTTCACGATGGACATGCCATGGTGTATATGTACCCTTTTTCTGTTCCCAGTGTGCAATAATTTCTGCATCAGTTGAACCAATATCATTGGGGAGTTTTTGGAAGGGGAAATACAATAGTAATTCACTCCAGTAAAAAGTGGCATAAGAAGGATCATCAGAGGAAGGAATGACATCGTAACAGGGTAATACATGTACAATCATTGGTGAGAATATGTGTTTCCATTGATTTTTTTTCCGCTGGGAAGAATATGACCATGAGCGTGAAGCTTCAAGGAGGGGCAGTGATTCCAATGACACAGGCCTGCTCATGTATGCAAGGACAAAGTTTGGTGTCAAACCAGGGTTCTCAGTATCTTGTGAAACACATTTGAAAACAGTCTTGTTGACATTCAAAGACCGAAATGTATGGTTGCTGAGAGAAAGAGGTAGCTTTTGCAACATATGGCATATTTCTTGTGCTCCAATGTCTCTATCTGCAATGGTTTCTGTAAGGAGTTTTCGGATAACAGCAATAGTAGGTGCTTCTAGAATGGCGCTTTGTGATAGCCGTGATAGCATTTGACGGTAGCTCTCAGATCTTGTTTCTGATTTTGCTGCATATTTTGAAATATATTTTAACACAGCATGGCGAGAAAGCACTGATTGGCAATCAACATTTGCTCTCCAAATAGAGAGTATATCAGCATTGTGAATATTCAATCTTTCATCATTGCATGCAGGGACATAGGTTTTATGACCTTTATCATCAATGAAAAGTGAAGATGTGGACTTCAACTCCCATGGTACTCCATACCGGCAGCTACGTACATTGTCTTTCTTGCGAAGACAAGAAGACTCATGACACTTTGTATGACGTTGAATGCAGTTGACAAGCTCTGTATAGTGTTCAAACTAATTGGATGTGAATATTGATGCTGTGTCAAGAAGACATGGGTTATGAATTGTTGATTGGTGATGTGGAATATTTCGGTGTTCTGCTTGACGTGGATTCCAGGCTGTTACATAGTGGTCGAAATATTTTTGTGCATTAGCAATTTCTAATGCATTGTTCCAGTCAATTGTGTCCATGTTTGGTGCATTTTGCAGCCAGAGGAAGCCATGAATGTGTGCAGATCCTCTATGTTGCCATTCGTATCCGAATATAATATGAAGGTAAAATATTGTTAAAACATATATATGCAATGTAGAAAATTAATGTAGAAGGAAATGGATATTAGAAAATACTTGCACCAATAGTCTACTGCATGGAGGCCTTTTTGCAAGATTTCTTCGAGAAAAACTGTAAATCTGCAATGCATATATTGGGATGTTAGATGTGGGTTCTTAATTATGTTTTGGATTTTCCATTGGAAGTGGTTGACTGAATTGGAAGGAACACTGTCAGGCATGATCATGTGCAAGTCATGCCATTTAGTATCAGCTGCATTGAGAGTGAAAAAGAATGTCGGACTCCCTATTTGCGTGATCATGTTAGTCAGCTTAGATCGTCGTATATTCCAGAAAGACCGTGTTCCCCGTAGTGTTGAACCAAACCGCATTATTTGCTCTGGCAATCTTGAATCTGGAGAGTCACGAATACATTGTCGTAGGTCTGAAACCGTTGTTGGCAAGTTGTTTTGAATGTACTTTTTCACAAAAGCACTAGCAGTAGTTTGGCTACGATGGCGCATTAGAATGTTATAAAGATAATAGCGGAACCTTGGGTGTTGGCCAAATCGGTTATCATGGTAGTGCAGCAAGTGTAAAGCATATTCATGCATCTCAACTTTTGTAAGTCTTGGTTGCATGATCATGGAAATGCCTGTAGGGAAGAGTGTGGGGAATGCCATGGCAAAGAGGCCTATGGTGTTGTATTCATTCATAGCTGTTAAAGATATTGGAGGCCAATCGAAAGAGCTTGTTGAATTTGAATGGGTCAAGTGCAAATAATTACAAATGTGCTCAAGCTCAGTACTTGAATTTGGGAGTATTGGAACGAAAGAAGAGGGTTGGATTTCTAATGGAGGTAGCGTGACATCAGTATCATAAGTAGAATCAATATTGGTTTGATGGGGTTCAAAAGAGGAGGTGGTTACATTATGGAGAAGGAAAGAAATATCGGTAGGGTGAACTGGTAGTGCAGAAATAGCAGATGAATTGAATTGAACATCACAGTAGTAAGGGTCATTTTTTGTTTTGTATTCAAGGGCTGCAAGGACACGTGATTTGCAAACAAAGAATTCATAAGCCTTTTCAGATGGATTTTGCCTTTTCACAATGAGGATGTCTAAGTCAGAAATCATTCGAGGTAAGTATTTGGCAATAGTGGTGATGTCTTGAGGGAAGCTAATTGCATGGCCACTATATTTGTATTGACCACCACGAGCATGAGTGACTTGTAGAATGGGTTTTACACGTGCAATGACCATTTCTTCAACTTGTGTTAACTGTTGAAAGACATAGGGTTGTTCACCAACGTTCATGTTGTTTAGTTCAGAAAAATGATTGGTAGATTTAGATGATGCACAACGAAAACAAGAAAGTCTACCATGTAAAAGCTTTGTTTTCATTCCTCGGTATGCTTCTTTGCATACTGTGAAAACATGCATGCTAGAAAGTTCATCAATCCTTTCTCGAAAGCGATGGTGTTCTTCATTAAGGGGAGGATTATATTGGATATGATGAAGGTGAGATGGGTTGGTTTGTATAGTTGGGAGAGCATTTGAGGTGGGAAGGGATGTAGAGGAAGTAGTAGGGTTGTTGCGGTTTCTATAAAGTAGTCGCCGTCGTGCATTTATTGTATCCTTTTGCTGTGCATAAAGAAGACGTCGCCGCTCGTGTTTGTCCGCATTTTGATTGTTTTTTGGCATATCTAAACAAGTACAAACAATTAGTGTTAATTTTCATAAACAAGTGTTGCATGTTTGGAGAATGTATTACAAGTTTTAGAAATATTTTTTTTTATTTGAACATCAGTGAATGTAGGTAGATTAGGTAGAAGGAAAAACATGCAATTAGGAGTACTATAAAATCATATGTTATTCTGACATCTATTATTGAGAGGAGAGGAGCAAGATAACCAAGATTTTGCTACCTCCTTCTTCTTCTTTTTTTAACAAGTTTGAATGATAGCATGAATAGATTAGCAAGCAAGAGATCAATGTATAGACATGTAAACAACGAACGGGGAAATTATGTAGTAAGTATTTACAAATGTTGATATCTATATTATGTAAAATGAAAAGTGGTAAACATACATATTTTGGAATAACTAGAAGAGAGTATTTGCAGCAACAGTGTGCATCACAATAAGATGGGTGTAATTTACAACAATATGAAACAATGAGTTGTGCAGAAATGTTTGTTTATGTAAAAACAGTAGTGTTTGAAGAGACCCTAAAAAAAATTTCAATGGCGGCGAACAACATGCCGTTTTGAAGTGGACATTGCTTGAATGTCATTGAGGACTTCTTTGCATGCAGAGGCATATTGAATTTCTTCCGAATTTATCAGCATTGGTTGCAAGCATTGAACACCATTGAAGAAATCTGCTTTAATGGAAAGTGTTAGCAGGAAGCGGTGTCCCAAAATTTGGCCACAAATTTCCTGCAGATCAGTTGGTTCAATAGAAAGAAGGAACAGGTCTTTTTCCGTGATGCCCATGAGCTCGTTTCCTGCATCATTGAAAGCTGTGACATTCTGGAGGTGCCCCGTGTGGTCATGTAGCTCAATTTTAAGTTTGTAACGGTAGTCACAATTTGGGAAGTCGCCGTTACATTTTCTACAATGCCAAAGATTGTTAGAATGCTCCACAACCTTCTTCATGCATTGTTTGCCATTGAAATCTAATGGACATGCTAGAAAGTAGAAGTCGTCCATGTGAAGAGCAGTTATTGTTGCATGAACTGAAACCCATATTGCTTTATCGGAGGTTTGCATGCCAGCAATTTCATGAAACGTCTTTTGTGGTAGGGCACGTTTCGAAGCAACACCATAGTTTCTACTCAAAGATGGAGAAGAAGAGCTATAACCTGTTTCACGGAACCATGCATGTAGTTCATGAGTTTCTTCAACTTGTGCATTTATGATGAGAGTGGTGCCATTAAATTCAGAGACACGACCTACTTTGATTGCAAGGATAGGTGGGTTGTCTAAAGAGTAGAATTCAGCAAGGTTTTGTCCTATAGAGTCACAATGGTCTCCCCATAATGTTACATCAATGCTAAAACCCGACTTGTCTTTTAATATGAGTGTTATCCTTAATGTTTCACTTTCGTCTTTTCGTCGAATTGTTGATGCAGGTGAGGTGGAAGTAACAACACCAATGATATCCACATTCGTATTTGGACTTGCACTTTTTATTTCAGCAATAGTCTTGAAGTGAAAGCTCTGGTAAGGAAACGTTGGATCATCTATGGGACATGGATTGATAGTGGAAGCAGCAAACAAGTAAATTTCCCATTTGTTCTTGAGGTGGTTGTAGTTTGGACTTGCTTCTTTAATTGTGCCATTTGAAACAATGTATAACTGCCCAACTTGAATTATACTGTAAAGAGATTCAGCCAATTCAGCAAATGCAAAAAGGTGGATCTCTTCCTTATCACGATTGATAAGGTCAAACCCAAAAACTTTTCGTGACCCTCGCACATTGTTGTAAGTCTTCAATGATGTTTTTGCAGATGCTCTACCTTGGATTGACCAATATTTTCGAGCAGGATTGAGTGTCGTGAATGGAATTGTTGTAGTTGTTGCCGTAATTGGTGGAGTAACTATAGAGGTCAAGGTTTCTATTGTTGATGAAGAGCTAACTTGGGATGTACCTGCCTTTGCATGTAGCAGTGTTGATGAGTCCTTCATCAATGATGCTGAGCGCATCACAACTTCAAGCTCAACCACTCGGATGGACCTTATGTAAACAAACGAGAAATGAATTAATCAAGATTTTGTTTTTTTTTTTCTATGTAATGCAGGAAGCGTATAGAAGACAAAAAATAGAAAAGGGTAAATACAAATGTTGGGCCTTACGAGGAGGTTTGAAGCACCGTGCAAGCTACTTTTTTAAGCAGAATTATTGAGCCAATTTGAATGTCTTCAGATGCAACTTGTTGGTTATATGTTGATGGTAGCAAAGTCTTGTGTTGATGTGTTCCATCATATAGAGTAATGCAAAAGTGTGAGGATGTTGTTTTTTATGATGCAACAGAACCAATATCGATTATCTGGAGCAGTGGTTGAATATCAGTGGAACCATTCAGCAGCAGAGGAATGGCATTTGTAGTCAATATTGGCTCCATAATATTAATAGAGGGATTCTATTTCTGTGATAGTAGTACCTGGAATTCATCAAATCACCACAGTACAAAAGTCATGTAAAGAATACTATGATGTGAATGAGGGAACTAATATAGCAAGGCTAACTTTCGATGGTGAAACAATAATAAGGGCAGAAGGTTTAAGAGTAAATTGTCATTCACAACACTATTAAAGATGAGATGACCTTGTAGGTGTTGCCAGTTAAGGTTAGCTTAGGTGGAAGTACTAGTGCATCAAAAGATCCATGTGATATTAATTTGGACTCATCTGTTTTTTCAATAGTAACATCTATTGATTCCATCAATTCTGAGAAGATTTCAAACAGAAATCTCTTGCAGCCTTGCAAGTGAAATTAGGAATGGAATTCTTCTGCAGGAAGAATAGGGGATTTCATATTAGCCATTATTGAATAAAATAAACAAATTGTGGGTTTTTCACATAGACATCGTGTGCAATTTAGGAGACTGATTCTTCGAAGATGAAGAAACCGAGTTAGTGGATCTGGGCAGATTCTCCACAGTGAGTGGAGGAAGTCCTAACAACCATCTAGATTGACAGTGAGGGCCGGATGTAGTCACAATGACTGGTATATTTTACCAAATAAATTTTAAGGTGATATTCTTTAAGTTTCAAAAATGATAGCACTTGGGTACTTAAAAAGAAAAAATACAATAAAAATGACAATCAACAAACAAAGTGAAAGTACCTTGTCTGATAAACACCAATTACTGGAGATGCAACCCAGTCTCTCAATGAGTAACAGAGAAGGATGGCCAAATGTACGGTTACGGTTACTTTTGAGCTTCGCCCGAACCTCAGATTGAGGGGCCAAGTACTCTCGTGAAGACGAGCACCCTCCCAAAAAGAGAAGACAAAGTAGGTCCGTCCGTTTGAGGTACCAGGACAGCCCATCCCAGTCACCTTTGGTAAGTACCTAGAAGTATTGGCCACTAGAGATACCTCAAATCACAAACATTACCAGGGGGGACATAGTTGTAGACAGCACACTGTGTGGGCAGGATACCTGAGTCCCCGACTCAGTTCCGAAATCCCCGAAGGGACCCCCGTTACACAGAATGCCCAAAGGAGTTGTGAAATAAGGCGGGCTACCTTCGATTACAATCCAATGTTGTCTCGTATTTCGCTCCGTTGTGAGTGGAGTGGTCCTGTTAATATGAGTGCAGAAGGATTTTTCACTCTTTAACGACACTAGTTTGATTTGCAACCTTGGGTAGTTGACTCACTCTCTTATCCCAAGGTCCTAATCTATCTAATGTTGGTTTGCTCTAAAAAAGAGTATCTGATTGATTTTAGTGGAAATTTTAGTGTACTTTCTTATTTTTCTTCGGACGGGGTGTTGATGTATGAATATGATGAGACTCTCGACTCAATAAACCGTGCAGAACAATGTTGTACAAAAAATATTTCAATTTCTTATGCAAACAATTCTTATTCTACACATGTATTATTTCACATATTCATGTATTCATCAATGCATATAAAGTCATTCAACACTTTGCATAGACGAAAGTTCCTTTTCTCAATATTCCCTAACAATTATTGAACCAAAACAAAGTAGCCTACAACTATTTTGACAGAAGGAGATATACAATTTAGCAGCTAAATACAGTTTATACAGTTTACCTGAAGAATGCATGGCTCTAAACTTAAGTTCTTTATCCTTCCCATTTTCCATGTTCAAAGAGATGCTCTTATGTATTAATATGCAAAGTAAGGCTAAAAAAACTTTTAATACTTTTCTTTTACAAACCCACTTCTCTATATAAATCTTAAATAACTTTTTATACATTTTCTTTTCTACAAACCCACTTCCCTATATAAATCTTAAATAATTTTTTATAGATGAAAATAAGTACTTATCTCTGAAATCGTTAAAGGAAAAGTGGAAAACCATGATATTATTTATTTAAATTTGAGTTATCTTAATTAAATTACCAAGTGAAAATCCTTTTTTTCTAAAATAAAACTAATTATTACATCATAATATTATAATATTGTAAAAAAATATTAAAAAAAAATTAAGTTGAACGTAATTATTAAAACTATAATATTGT